>PVKE010001885.1:34321-91144 GCA_004027555.1 Craseonycteris thonglongyai
GTTGGCTCAGTAAAGGTAAAGTTCTTACAAGATTTGTGAACTTCATTGAAGAAATAAAAACATTTATACATGATAAAAATGAAAATTAGGATGAACTAACAGACTCTTGCTGGCTGGTGGATTTGGGTTTTCTTGCTGACACCATGGAAAAATTAGATTCTTTCAATTTGGAGTTGCAGGGAAAAGACAAAAATATAGCCGAAATGATAAGCTCTGTAAACGCATTTAAAGCAAAATTGACTTTGTTGATATCACATCTGCATATCAAGTCTCTCGTGCACTTCCCATATATGAGGAAAATGCTACGTAACAATGAATTAAATGTGTCATTATTTATTGAGACCCTGCAAGTGCTTCAAAAACAGTTTGAAGAGAGATTTCTGCAGTTTACAAATATCGAGGCAAATGTCTCCTTCTGCATGAATCCTTTTACTTGCCAAATAAATGTAATAGAACTAGCCACATGTATTGCAGACCTTGTTCAGGGGAAAGCAGAAGAACTAGAGTTAGACATTTTGAACCTTAAGAACGATATTTTGCTAAAATCTTTAATATCAGAGGACTTATGGAACATAGTTGACAAAGAAAGTTTCCCATTTTTTAAAAAAGCGGCATATAAAATCAAATTGTTTTTCAGGTCAACGTATTTATGCGAATCTTTGTTTTCAAACATGAATTTAATAAAATTATGATACAGATCTCGACTTACCGATGAGCATCTTAATAATTGTTTGCTAACAGGGTTGTTGTCATACTCTCCTAATTACGAGGCACTGGCCAATGAAATGCAATGCCAAAGATCACACTGACAGATTGGTTTTTTTAATGTTTTCTTTTATGTTTTTTAAATGATTTTATTATACGTGTGTTTTTTATTTACTTTGTATTACGTTTTGTATATATGTTTCTTTGTGTGTATATAATTTGTACAATAAATTTATCGTTTTATATTATTTTTGTTTATTATTTTTTATTCTTGTTCAATAATAAATATCCTTAGAAATAGCTGGTGCTTGCCGCCCTACCGATATTTTAGAATGCGCCCTAGGGTATAAAAAGGTTGGGAACCCCTGATTTAGAGGGTAAACATATTTGTTTTCTCAGGATAGCTACTGTTTAGAAACCATGTCTTATGAGTAAAGTCCATCAAAGATTTAAATTTTAAATAGGCAAAAATGCAAGTGTTGTAAATTAGTCTATATTTGAGAGACCCAATCTATTCCAAGAAAGAAAATTTATGAGTTACTATATCTAATATAACTGGAGATGTAATTTTACAAAACAGTTGTCAGTGTTTAGCCATTTGTCAGAATTTGGGAGTTGAGAGCCGTCAGAGAAGCTACCATAAAGGACTGTAAAGAAAAGAGGAATTTCCTAGCTCAGACTTTTATGGTATGTTTTTCACTGCAGCCCAAATCCTGGGGCTCAAACAACTCAGACTTGAGGGGAAGCACCAAAACTCTCAAAAAAAAAAGCATGGTTTTGACTGCCCTTGGGGCAAGACACAATAATTTGAAAGTAGTAAAATAGGAGAATATTCATCTAAGAAAAAGAAATTTTTTGTTATTTAGCCCATCCTACAATACTTTCAAGCCTCCTATTTTGTAAGTATAGTATATATAACATATATGTCACATGTATACTTATATTATATACACATATAATATATATTATTGTCATTGTTTTCAAAGACTTTTTTATATAGTGTCTCTCTGATCCTTATTCCCTATCCCTTTAATATTTATAATGACTCTGGGAAAGAAAGAAGGGAGATATGCTTACTCTCATCAACATCTTAAAAAGGAGGACATTTAAAAAGTAGGCAAAGCCAGAATCCATAGCCAATCTAATTTCATGTCCCTACACAATGCTTGTGACTTCATCACATGCACAAAGGGAATATATCTATAATATCTGTATGCTGTAGATTGTGACGTCTTCTTTTAAATCAGGGGTGGCCAACTTTTCTGTATATAAGATCTACTTTTTATCTTAAAAGTGTGTCGCGATTGACTCGTTGGCCACCCCTGCTAGAGTATAAACTAGCAGGGGTGCTGCTAGAGTATAAACTCTGATACCCCATTTTGTCGGTTTCTTAGGATTGTATGTTATGATTTGACACTTCAAATCAGCCCGGCGCTGTATTGGCGCTGCTTGAGTTGCTGCTTCAAATCAGCCGGGCAGCAGCGCCGCTCAAGTTAAAAGAGCTACAATCACTTCAAAGTCCATGGTACACGGAATTCCACCCCAGACATTGCGAGTGATCGACGATCGACCAAAATTGGCCTCACGATCGACCGGTAGATCACGATCGATTTGTTGGCCACCCCTGTTTTAAATGATTATGTGAACACATGTAGTAATTTTTGTAGACTTTCCAGTTCTTAAAACACTGAAGAAATGCCCCATTGGTAATTACAAGAAAAGAAATTGACTGGAGCAAATATCTGGACCTGTTACAATGAATTCTTTCTTTCTTTAAGATTTATTTTATTGTTTGAGAGAAGGTGAGAGGAGGGGGGGGGAGGGCCCAGAGCAGTCTCCATACTATATATCATTAGTTGTGACATGGTTTCATTCCGCACAGGTGGATGTGGGGCTGCGCAGGGTGGGAAGTGAACTGGGGACCTCCCACATGGGAGGTGAGCACTTCCACCACAGGGCTCAGTCATGACCAGTTTCACCACAGTTGAACATGCAGCATATGGGTTTGCACAGCCCAGGGTTGTGATTGAATCCCTGGACCTCGCAGTTGCAAGGCAGGTGCTCAACTTATTGTGCTGTCCCAGCATCCCCTACAAAGTGAATTTTTGATAAAGGCTATGCTGGTTACTGTGAATCCCAGGATGAGTTACCAATTTGGTAAAAACCTTTAGCACGTCCTTCATAACTATTGTTAATTTTTACACTTAGATTTGATATTAAAACTATAATGACATATATCCTATTACAAGTAAGTAGCCAGAAATAATTTTAGGTAAAATTTAATTGGTATGAGAAGCATACTTCATGCATTGTGTAGCTTGTTGCCACATAACTAATCATTTTTCTGAGAAACAACATCATGTGCAAAAACAACGAGGTATGGTAAAAATAATGAGTTTGGAAGTCAATGACACTGTACTCTAACTTCAAACATACCACTCCTTTGCTGAGAACTTGTACGAATCAATTTAATTTCTTGAATTTTAATTTTCTTATCTGTGAAATGGGATTGGTAGTCCCTACACACAAGTAATTCACAATATTGCCACAGGTTTCAAATTACAATGTTCTAATTAATTTGACCATTCCTCTCCTGTTACTTACGTGGACATTTTTTGACACAGAATGCTCCATATGTGTACTTTGCATTGAAGTTATGCTCCAACTGAAAGGTTGTTGGGTTGTAGACAAAAGTTTGGGGACACTGAGTGACACAAGCACCACTGTCGTTAAAATTCATGCAGGCCTGCAACACAGCAAATATGATTTTTATTTAAATATAATCTTCATAATACTTGTTAAAGGAACACCAACTGCCACAGCTTTGTGAGAAGGTTGTGTTCTTTACTTAGTATACATCAACTTCATAAAACTATAAAAATGGATAATTTCATGGTTATTAGCACTCATTTATTTAGGTTAAAATTTGCTTAAGACTTCTACAATTTTACAAAACTGTTTATTCAATGTCAGTAAATACACAACCTATAGTTATTGATGTTCAGATTGCTTAGTACCTACCCAGTAATTTCTAAATGAAGAACTAGTTTTAATTTTCAAAGTTAGCTAATAGTAAAAGATCATTTGATCTCATACTTACTCAAAGGATTTATGTTGTGAGGGTCTGGTCCTAATAACTAAACCCCCAGTTCTAAAAGGTAGACTTTACGTAAAGCTAGTGTTCAGGGAGTTCAGTGCCCTAAATGAGTGACATTCATCACCACTGTTATAGTGAAGAAAATATTGTGATGGGTGTTTAAACTGGTCTTGAAGAAAAGGCCCTGGCAGGTACCTAGTCAAGTGTAATTGAGGGTGTGTAATGCCAAAATGTAAAGTAGTAGCTATACTTAGCCCATAATTAAATAATATGGTGACATTTCCTATATGACCTTTTTCATAATGCCACACAATTTAGTAAATGTCATCAAGTTCAAGGAAAACAACTTGTTTCTGTTAACTTATATATTTGTATTGAAGTATGAATATGTTAAAATGTTGAAATACATTTGAGAAGAATTTAAAACAATTTTACTTAGAGTTAGGTATTTGGTATAGAAAAGAGGACAAATTTATAAATACATAATAATCAGGTAATTAACAAGAGAGGATGAACTAGTTCACTTAATTAAAAATATTAAACCTTCAAAAGAATAATTTTTGCCTTGGAGGCCAAGATATTGTGAACTCAAGCTGTATTTTTCATTGTATCATAAACTGTATGTGTGATTATTAATAGACACTAATTTATTCTATTTTCTCAAAACATTTTCTTCATCAATTATTGTTTTAGCAAGTACTTCATCACAAACATGACAATTCCCAGATGATGGTTTTCTAGATGCATAATCAGAACAAGAATCACTGACGATACATTATTCACTAAGATGACACTTTCCAGGAAGAATCTATTAAAAACCAATCTAGAATACTCAGTAAGTTTTAATTCATGTCCATAAAACTTCATGTGTCCTCATAATTGCTTTACTAACATACTTTATGTGGTGCTATGCACAGCTTGCTTGGCAACAAAGGAGCATAAGCCGGAGGAATCAAACAGTTTTACCTTCCAGATGGGACACAAAACAACATAACTTGCACCAGGACCTTGGTTTGGCATTCTTGAACACTCTTTACCGAATGCCAAAGTGGAATCATGGGACCTTTCCACAAAATTAATGAAATTAGAATCGAGAAGCTCACTTGGTACTCTGCTTACAGTGATGATGGAATCATGAGAAAAATGCAGTGAGAAATTTCTAAGTGAAGGTTATGAATATTGTTGGTGTTTACTGTTGTTACTATTTTGAAATTGTTAAGCCAACACTTGGTCAGCACTCTCCACATCAAGCTTCCACCACAGATCTGGTGATAGGTGAAGGAAAGGGTCTTAGACCAAGACCTGTTAACATTTAATTTTCTTCTCTTTTTCTCACTACTCAATTCTGCAATACATACTTTTGTTCAGTATAGAATTATGGTAGATAAATTTTTTGTGACATCAATTGAAAAAACTCAATTTTGGGGAAGCCAGGATGGCTCAGTGGGTTAAGCGCTCACTTTGCAGCCCCAGGGATGGAGGATCAAATCCTGGCCCCAGCCCATGAGGACCCACATGCTGAACTGGGGTGTTTCCCCAGTTCAGTTCTTGCCGGAGTGAGACCCCGGCCCAGTTCCTGACCTGTGCAGCCCCACGCCCACCTGTGGAATCAAACTATGTGGAAAAGCCAATAATGTGCAACTATGGAGACTGCTCTGGGTTCTCCCCCTTCTCTCTGTCTCTGTACCTCTCTCTCTGTCAAAAATTATAAAAATAAATCTTAAAAAAAACCCTCAAAAGAAAGGTTAGAAACAAACAAAAAACCCTCGATTCTAAGTATAAGTGTGTAGTTTCTGAATATTTGAAAAGGGAATAGTAGAGAATGAATTCCTTTGTTTATTTTTTAAAGATTTATTTTATTGTTTTTGACAGAGACAGAGAGAGGCACAGACAAAGAGAGACAGACAGAGAGAAGGGGGAGGGCCCAGAGCAGTCTCCATAGTTGTACGTCATCAGTTTTTGACATGGTATTGTTCCATACAGGTGGGTGGTGGCTGCATAGGGCCCAAATCAGGGGGCGAGAACTGAACTGAAAGCCTCTCGCATGGGAAGCACACCCCAGTTCAGCATATGGGTCCTCATGGGCCAGGGCTAGGATTTGATGCTCAGTCCCCAGTTAAGTGTAAAACGAGCACTTAACCTGCTGAGCTATCCTGGCTTCCCCCTTTGTTCATTTTAAACAATAGAAACTATTTTCTGATTTTAACTTAAAATGAAACTAATGTTATCTGTGTATAAAGGTTTATTAACTATAGCTCATGGAATTATGTGTATGTATTCAAAAAACAGAAATAACTGTGTCGGAGACATCAAAATGTAATTAAAAGTGTCCCCAGAAAGTGGCAAATGTTAATTTGAAGGAAATAAGTATCTTCTTCTAAAATAAAAATCATACAGATTAGCATATAAATTGCTTCAAGTATGCATATGTAAACCATACATTTTGAATAATAATAGTTTATAAATAACTTAAAACTAAAAAATAGTTAAACTTATAGTTATCTGCTATTATCTTCGAATTCATATTTAAGAGATAGACTGCTAGTGACTCTACTCAGAAGACTCAATGATGCAAATACATAAACAGGTAACCACTGTAAATTTGGAAAGATGTTATTAGCTTTTAAAAAGATATTTCAACATGGTCTCCTTCACGTTCTCTAGTAAATCTCACTGGTAATATAAATTATAAAAAGAAGACATAATTCATTTAAAAGAACGGAACAATCCTAGTTAACCAACAGCCAAGAAGCAAATAAATTACTTTAAGGATGGTAGATAATATTTCTTAATCCTAAAATAGTTTAATTAGATCTTTAAAATAAGATGTTAAAGAATTAATGTGCCTGAGTCAAACGAGGAAAGAAAAAAGATCAGGGGGATAACGGAAAACTCCCAGACTTACAAAGCAGTCGGTATCCTTAGGTCCTGAGCAGCCACCAGCGCATTCTCGATGACAGCAGTCACTGACATAAGGTCCGTAGCACCTGCCGTCACATTGTTCCGCACACACTGTCCTTGTCACTGCAGAAGACAGAAATGGGCCTCTGTCAAAGTCAGCCACCAAGAGAAACTTCTCAGGAGTAGCTGAGAGAAGCTGAACTCAAGTAGTTTCCTCTACCCCTCATTGTTTCAATCCAGCAACTGTTTATTAAATGAAGTCTTCAACAGATCAAAATTACTGCAAAAAAACCTTCAAAATTAAAACATACATTTGTGTTTATATTTTTCCTTGTAGCACCGAATGCTTATAGTGCTTTACAAAAAGCTTACAAACAAGCAGGAAAGAATAAAATTGGAAATAACTGAGAGTCATTTTGGAAGGTTGTGAAAGATGGCGTTAGCAGTCTTGTCAATTCACTACGCGCACAGTCAGGTCCCACAGCGGCGGATGTCCTCAGAAATAAAACAATGATTTTTAGTGGTTAATGCAAAAAGGAAATCATAAATTTTTATATGATTCACATTTTATCTTACCTGATTCAGATCAGATAGTCAGATGATAGATAGATAAATGATAGATAGTGATGATTGATGATAGATACAGATATAGATAGATGATAGATGATAGATAGATGATAGATAGATAGATAGATAGATAGATAGATAGATAGATAGATAGATGATACATATGGGTAAATGATCAGTGATAGCACAACTCTTTCAATTCCTAAGATTTAAATCAATTTTTTACCAAGATTTTTTAAAAAGAGTAAAGGAACAAAACTATATTCTTGAAGGAAGGAGAGAAGGAAAAAGGAAGGAAAGGAGAAAGGGAAAGAGGGACAGGGAGGGAGGAAGAAAGGGCACACATTCAAAATAAACACAATGAAAACTTTCACTGGTCTTTTTTTTATTAAAATTACTGGGATAGCACTGGTTAATAAAATTATACTCATATAGGTTTCAAGTGTATAATTTTATAATACATCATTTATTTATTATGTTGTGTGGTCACCACGTGGGTTGTGTTTTCTATTTTTCCTTTCCCCTCACCATCACTTCTCATACGTAATAAAATTACCCAGTACTAGCAATAAATAATCTTAATTACGGTGCCTCTTCTTTACTCCAACCTTGTTTAGAAACTTATGTCTACATTATCATATGCCCTTCTAAAAGTTTCTCAGATCTCAATGAATTCTCTACACTGTTCTAAATGCAATGGTGTAAAGATATACCGGTAAGCCACTCTCTAGAAATTAGTGTTCTTTAACACACAGTATAAAACCTCCTTCCCATATATATACTAAAGGTATAAACTCTTAGCAAGAGGTAAATGTCCTTCATCAATTGATGGTCATTTCTATCTTTACTGATACCTTTCACTATTCTCACTGTACTTCTCACATCCAGCCACACAGAAACACCACCTTCAATTCTTACTTCCTTTCACCATATGTGACTATGATTCTCCTTTCCTTTCCACAACACATTCCTTTATGCTAAAACCCGTCCTGTCTTCTCTGTCTAGCAAATACGCATCTGAAAGATCCAGCTAAAATGCTGCTTTTGTTCTGAAACCATTCCAGCCTGAGTTAGTCCGTCACTCTTGCTTCTGAATAAGCAAGCAGATAAAGCTGACGCAGTAATTGATGAGGTCTGAAAGCCTACACTCCATTTTAAACTCTGTCCTCCGTGATGTGGCCAGTTATTTGAGCATTCTGTATTTCACTTTACCATTTTTACCAGAGTTAGTATTAGTTCCTAATTAATGAGATTAAAGATAAATGAGATTCAGTTATAAAGTACTTAGCATGTTCCCTATTAATGGTGCTCAGCAACTGTTATATATTATGAATGAACTTACTGTAGTATGTTGTATTTATTTTTTCCATATTTTCTCAACTACTAAAGTATTAGTGTAATGTATTGAAGTGTATTGTCTTACTCAAGTTGTATTGTTGGTGATTAGCACAGCATTTGGCACTTAATCCATAATACATATTTCCTTCAAATAAATAAGTCATATGTAACCAACTCATTGGATGTATCTGTTACTTAATGCTTAATACCCTTATCAGAAGTGAAGGCAAAATGTAGAGAGTTAAGGAGGTAGAACTCTAAGATATATAAATAGACAAATATTAAAATATGAAGAACAAAGTGAAAATACATTAGAATGACTAGTAATGTCTATTTTAGATTTAAACACTCTTTAAATTATGCCATTCATTATTTCACTTGGATCATATTTTCACTTAGATCCTTTTCAACTGAAAAGAATAATTACATTCATAAAATAATGTATAACATTTAAAATATATTTTATGAATATAAAATATCATTATATTCATAATAATTCCTATGTAGCACAATCAATAAAAAACATCAAGTAGTATTTAAATTAAAACAGGATTTGTTCTCATCCTCTGTCTAGTGTTTATTTTATAAAAATAAAATTAAGGGATACTTCTTAGTAAAGGCGTAAAGAAGATTTTGAGAAAAAAATTTAGGTCTGTATATGTAAGGGCATATTTTGTATTTGCAGTTTGGGTATAATTTTTGAACTAATTTTTTTCTAGAAATATTTCAGACTACAATTTTACAAAATAAATCAACTTGGTATGCTCCTTTACTTTCCTTAAGTCTGCTCAAACTCACCTTCTCAGTGAAATCTACCCCTATTTAATACTGAATTCTTCCAAACCTCTGACTCCTGATGGATAATTAGACTCCTCCCTCTCTCTCTCTCTCTCTCTTCCCCTTCCCTCCTTTCCTCCCTCTCGCTTTCTCTCATAGTTTTTTTCAGGATACTTTGATCTTACATATGTCATTCCATTTCAGGAACATGCAAAAAAATACGCTTCCAAGTTATTACTTTAAAAATTTTTTGATTTAAGCTCTTAAGTGAGAATTATTGGATTTGCTTCAAAAACAGCCTAAAATTGATTTTAAAAATAAAAAGCAAGATACATTCAACATCGATGTCTAAAAACTATGTTGTACTCCTGAATGTAATATAATAATGTGTCAACTATAATTGATAAATAAAAATCATTTTAAAATAAAAAAATAAAATAAGAAAATGTACATTTCACATAAAAATAGCACTTTTTGCCATCATGATTTTTATATGCCTTAATTGTAATTGAAAGTTCAGTAAATATGAAACATATTTGGTAGTTTGGCCTAACAGATCAAAATAAAAGTAAGCAAAACCAACAAAACTATCAGCTTAATCTCTATAAAATGGTGTGACATAATTAAGAAACATTTCTTCACATTATATGAGAGTTGTTTTTAGAAAAAAATTGCTGTATATAATTTATTTAATGGCATGCATTAATTAATAAACATTTCTTACTTACTATGAATTAAATGCATCAAACGGTACTCATAGTTTATTATGCTGAAAACAAAACAAAAAAATATTTTCTGAAATCAATGAGATAACTCAGCCTCCATGGGAGCATTATCTTATAATTGCTTTGGTTATATTAATTTCTATCCTTGCTTGAATATTTTTCATTAGCACATTTCTCTTATATTTAGTATCTTTTCTAAATTGCTTCATTGGGTACACTAAAATATTTGGGTCAACTTTAACTAGCTTATTCATTGGTGGTGTACCATTAATTGTAGTTGTTTAATATAAAAAGTAAAACCTAAGAACTGGAGATACTCATTATATTAGGGTGATGAACTTGAAATTGGAAATATGGACTCATTAAAAATATCCACGAGAATCATGGCAAAATTTCAGATACCAAACATACAATAGAAAGGGGATTCTATGGAGAAGGTATCTATGATCTAAAAAAAAATAAAAAAATAGAATATCTATAAAGAGGTATGATATCAGTATCTTACTCATAAGATACTGGCTTAATTATTTCTTTAAATATAATAATTACACTTAAAGTTTCTATGTTAAGACAAATTTATTTTATTTAAAGAATTTTAGCAAATTACTAATAAAATATTTCCTGTTGTGTGTGGTTCTAAGGTACAAAAAGGATAAAGGACGTTCATAAATGAGACAAAATAGAGCACAGTGACAAAACAAAAAGATATGCCCAGTAAAAAATAAATAAGGCTAAATTTTGGCACAGTCTTTGTAGGTGTCTTTCCCCTAGGTATTTACACTGTCCTCTTCTTTCCCCCTATTTTCTTATAAATATCCTCTATCTTCTCAGGCTCAGTGCCTTTTGGTTCTCTTCACTTCTACCTATGGTTCTGAACCAGGCTCGATATTATGTCATATAATAGGGGGCTTTCAAATTTTAACACGGGAATTCTTACATCAATGAAGGTTTTGATTTAGTTGATATTAGAGGGATCCAAGGTTGTCCAATAAGTTCCCAGGTAACATGAATGCTTACTGGCCCACAGAACTCATTTTGAGTAGCAGGATATATAACACTTCAACAAAAATGTCTGGGGTGGGGGAAGCTGGGATGGCTTAGCGGGTTAAGCACTCACATTATAGCCCAGGAGACTGAGGATCGAATCCCAGCTTCAGCCCATGTGGACCAATACGTTGAACTAGGGAGTGCCCCCAGTTCAGTTCTTGCCAGGGCCTATGTGGAGGCTCCCGGCCTGGTTCCTGCCCTGCGCAGCCCACGCCCACGTGTGGAATGAAACTATATGGAAAACTAATGCTGTCAACTATGGAGACTGCTCTGGGCCTTCCCCCTTCTGTCTGTCTGTCTGTCTCTCTCTCTGTCAAAAACAATAAAAATAAATCTAAAAAAAAAAAAAAAAGTCTGGAAATCACCTAATTCCTGTTAAATCAAAATTATCAGCAATATTCTAGGACTTCATACATTTAATAATCTTAGGTGAATTCAATTTGTAGTCTATAGTTGAGAACTATTTTCCATCCAGTGAAAATGGAAAAAACAAAAACAAAACTACATTATTTATACCATTTGATTGACTGATTATTCTGTGTCTAAAACTTGCTCATACTGATGTACCTCTTGGTTTAATTTCCTATATGTGTTGATAAGCCTTCTATCACTAAGTGAGAGATCAAGAAAAATTGTTGTGCAAAGAGGTAGTAAGATTTGGGAGAAAAAAATACCTAGAGTTGGAAAAGAAATATTACTTGATTGATTTGGAAGTTAAATATTTCAGATTAGTAGGACACCATCAAAAATCTGTTCTTTTAATGGTCTACATTAAAATAGAATCCAGGGCAGTCCCAATTCCATTGCTGTGCACATTTTAAATCTCATAGTACATTATTTTAATTTTATTGTATTTCAATTAGAATTCAATGACTCACACCTATGGGCTTTCTATATTACTTATTTACTGAATTTCAGCAAACTGTTCTTGAAACACAATGTGTCCATTAAGTAGACCGTACTTCAATGGATTGATTTTAATGTTAGGCTATTTTCATTTACACACTTGTAAGTATGAACAAGAGAAAAATGCTTAAGTTAAAGCAAATGTGATTTGGGTTAGATGTGAAGTAGAATTTATTGACTATTAGTGATCAAAATACTAATGAGCTACTGAATTGGTTTTTTGATTCATTATTTGTCCATATGAGAGAAAAATCTTTTCTGGATGCTTCAGACATCAACTTAATTATAGACAGGTTGCTTGGTATAACGTACCCTCTAGCTCTATGATCCAATATTTATTCTCATGAATGGTGAAATTGTGAATAAAATAAACACTTTGATTATATGGCTTGCTTATCAAAAGCTACTCTCATGAGAATATATTTTAAACAAAACAAATAAAGCATAGTCCACTCAAAAATATACATTACTTCCAAAGCATGCCAAAACATGTAGAAAGTCAGGTTTAGTTAAATTAATGACAAATTCTACCCCATTACTTACTATTCCAAAGGAAAATAATTGGACATGTCTGTGTGCCCAGTGCCAGGTAGACTCTAAGGACTATATAGAATAATTTAAAATAAAAATATATGGCGTTTCTCCTCCATTCTGATTCAGTCAGTATAGGGAAAAAGCCAGAAAGTTTGTTTTTTTCTTGGTAGCCCCAAATTTTTCAGAAGTAGTCTTTATAGACCAACATTTCAAAATCTCTGTTCTAAGATTCTTCTTCATAATGAAAGAATAGTCTAGGAAGAAAAAAGCATTTATTAAGATGGGAAAACAGAGATAGAAATGGGTCTTATGTTACACTGCTGCTTCCTATCTCATAGTATATCAAAGACTAATTTAAATCAATAATTTTTGCAACACAGAGCAAGGTCTCAGGATATATAAGGCTATACCTGATTTGAATACAGAAGAACTTTGCAATTTAAAGGTCGATATTTTTAACCAGCAATGTAAGGTGTAAGGGGATAGAAATGCTCTTAGAGAAGATATTTAATATATATTTTATAAGAATTGGAATTAGCAAAGTAGACTTATGAATACGTATTTGGACCTTCCAAACTACCACCATCATAGCCACTTTCACATCACAGAAGAAAATGTAAATGATTATTTTTTATTCCTCTGCTGATAGTTACTCCAAAGGAACTGACTAGGTATAAATTCAGAAGTATGCACCTCCTCCAGTAATACAATAGTTTAATCCTAAAGGCAATAACGACTATAGTTCAACTGAAAAACGTGGGAAATACCTGCAAATCCCTTACTGAAAGTAACTTTCAGAATCAGTTAATAAAAGCATGCCCAGATTTTAGCAACTACAGATCAGGTTTGACCCTTGTCCCAGATAAATATCTATGGACCTAAAGGCTATGACACACTATTATAGTTAATTGTGACAACTAGGAATGGCATCTTGTCTAATCTATTCTTCATTAATAGCTGTTTTATTTATTTATGTAATAAAATTTTATTTAACCTATTTTTTTTTAAGATATGTCAATGAATCTTTGAGAGACCTTAAAACTGATTTTGAATTATACTCTTAGCCACCAGGGAACTTTTCCTTTATAAATAGGCTACATCATCAATGTTAGTGAGTGAAGATTAAAAAAAAATATATATATATATATATATGTATTGCCCTCATACATAAACTATAAAAATATTCTTAAATGTAGGTGTGGGTGTTTTGCATATTCCTCACTTTATATATGATTTATGATAACAAAGGAAACATATGGGTGTGAATCTATTTAAGGAAACCATACATGTTTTAAAACTATATATTTTACATTAAAATTGAAGGCTATATACTACAGTACACAAATAAATAATATATTGAAGATCAAGTAATCTGGAAAAGAGAATCATCATATTATAGACCTGACACAAACCAAGAAATGAGGAAAAGTTAAATTCAACTTCTCCAAATCGCTTCATATGATAGTAGACCACACATCTTCATATGTAGACTTTTCTTTTTTAATAATCCTTCTAAGATGGGTATTTATTTATTTATTGTTAAATTTATTGGGGTGACATTGGTTGGTAACAATTACATAGTTTCCAGGTGTACAACTCTACATGACATCATCTTTGTATTGCATTATGTGCTCACCACCCAGAATCAGCTTTCCCTCCACCACCATATATCTGGTGCCCACTCCCAACTCCACCCTCTAATCTCCCGTTCTTTCACCCATGTTCCACTTTACTTGATTAGAAAAAAAAAATCACACATGCACACAGAGAATCCCTTCTGCTTATTCTAGCTCCTTATTTAAAATAATAATAGATGGAAATAAATACAATCTCTCCTATTCTATATACAGCTCAATGAACTTCATTCTCAAATAGACAAACAATAAAAAAAAGTTGCCGATTTTGTGATGAAAACAGAACAATAAAACTAATCTTAAAAAATGTTCATTAGTTGTAACAGGCTAACACAGTGTAAACTAAATGCCCACTGATGAGGGATTGGCTAAGTTAAATTATAGTGCATCTATAATTTTGGAAAGTGCTGCAGTATTAAATAAAGAATAAAGTTGGTCTTTATCTACTGAAATATAGTGCACATTGAAATACAAGTTAAGTGATAGAAGAATAGATATAGTATAAGTGCTTTAAAAAACAAAGTCCCAGAATTTATATATGCTTAAGTGAATAAATATACACACTCACACACATATATACTAAACATGTTACCACATAGTACTCACTTTATGAAAAAATATAGGTTGGAAGAAAGGTGCTCATTGATGGGGATACATTATTACATTTAAATCAGTACACTTGAGTATTATGTGAGTTAAAAAAAAACCTATAGTATAAAATAACCTATACATTTAGCAGAGCAAATTAATTATCCCAATATTATAGATAAAAAAATTAACATTTAAAAAATACTTAACTGACTCATCCTAGGTCACATAATAAAGTAGTGTTTTGAATTAGTTTCCAGACACTTATATTATGAGGGCTATCTGGAAACAATCCATCCATTGTCAATATAACGAGAAATATTACATGGCTGGATACTTTCCGTCAGCCATTGTATATGCCCCTATATTCATCGCAGCATTATTTATGGTGGCCAAGACACGGAAATGACAGAAGTGTCCCGTAATACATGATTGGATAGAGAAGAGATGATACATATATACAATAGAATACTACTCAGCCATAGGAAAAGATGAAATATTGTCATTTATGACAACATGGATGGATCTTCAGATTATCATATTATGTGAAATAAGTCATATAAAAAGAGTCAAGAACTATATAATTTCACTCATGGAACACATAGATAATGTATTATAGAATTGTACACTTGAAACCTATATAATCTCGCTAACTGATGTCACCCCAACAAATTTGATAAATAAATTTAAAATAAAACGGAAATCAACAAATCAACAAGACAAACAAAAGCCATAGACACATATAACAGTTTAGTGACTAGTAGAGGGTAAATGGGGAAGGATGGTGGTAGAAGAGGGCAAAGGGGGTCAAATACATGGTGATAGAAGGAGATTTGACTTTGAGTTATGAATACACAATGCAGAGTACAGATGATGTATTATAAAATTATATACTTGAAACCTATACAATTTTACTATCAAATGTCAGCCCAATACATTTAATTTAAAAAAGAGAAAAAATAATATTACTGAAATATCAAAAATAAATACATTTAATAATTAAAATGATCTATATGTATCTTCTTTAAACCCTTGAAAAATAATTTATTGCAGAGTTATTAAAACTAACAACACAATTATGAGTATGAGTAATGAAAACTATGAAATTAATAAAACACTTTAAATTTATGGCAAAAGCTATAGAAATAAGATTATTTTGTATTTGGCATTTTATGAAACCTTATATATGACTGATTTTAATGTACTGATTTTACACAGAAGTAAAGTGAGGCCCAGATTGGGCCATCATTCAAGTACATAATCTCAGTAATAATAAATAATTTAAAGTGGAACCACCTAGAAGAGTTAACACCACAAACAAATGCTTCACGCATATAAGAAAGAGTGTTTTCAAAATATTATTTTTCTTCTCACAGAAAAGATGTTTGGCATTATTTTGCTAAAAAAACATAATAATGTTCGTTCAAAAGTTAAATGATGTTTCTTTGCCATGTTTTTCAAACATTCTATTTAAATCAGCATTTACAGTACAAACATTTTATATCATGTCTCAGTACACATATATATATATGATTAGGAGTTTGAAGGAATTTTATTGACCCTAAGTATGTTTAAAGCATTTTGATACTCTTTTCTCCACTATTCTAATTTGCTCTAATTTATCTAATATACCCTATTTCAATAAAAATTTAATGGTGGTCAGTACTTACCAAAGTGATTTTATATTCTACTACTGAGCTGCAACCAGTAGTTTGAAAGCACTGCTTAATTGCATGTGAACAATGGTAAGAAAAGATTAGAGAAACTAGTCTTAGTGTTTTCTGTGCAGCAAATTGTCTGTCTTTTAGAGCCATCAAAGATGAAATTTCCTTTTTCTGAAGATTTAGGATCCCAGAGGCCATGTAAAATCATTGCATGGCAGTGCCTGCAACAATATAGTCCCTCTGGGGTTGTGTCACTGGGACTGATGATTTCCAGAGGTTGTGCTTTTTATTCCCACCATCACAACTGGAAATTTGCAGTAGTTAAGTCTGAATTTCTCCTACGTGGCAGTATATTAAACCATGGGCCAGCATAAAACAAGGGATTCTTTTCAAGAAACATATTCATAGAAGAGAATGTATCTATAGTATTAAAGACTTTTTGCATTATTAATTCAGTAGGTTGTTAAAATAAATGATCTCTCTGATAGGTGGACAAAATTTTGGACGTAGAATATTACAAAAAGAGTCTTTTAATAAAGAATACATAATTTTTTTATTGTTTTCTTTTTCTAAAATTTTGAAATTACATTAGCAATGCATTTAAAAAATATATAAAGCAATAGAAGATATCCAAAATTAAAAAATTCTTTTACTACAGAAGTAACGAATGTCGATATATGTTGTGCAAATTTTTAATGTTTCAAATTTTATTAAAACATTATGTGTTAAATATATGCTACACTGTAATGTAGCTAAAATGATCTTCCTTTTTTAAGTTTTACCTTTTATTTCATGTTTAAAAAGACCTTTCTTTCTAAATATATGTTTTTAAAAACATTTTATTTAATTTTAATTAAAAATTTTTTATTAGTTGTTATTAATTGTTAAACATATTGGGGTGACATTGATTGGTAAAAATTATATAGGTTCCAAGTGTACAAGTCTTCATTACATTGTCTATGTGTTGCATTATGTGCTCATCACCCTGAGTCGGCTCTCTTTCCATCACCGTATATTTCAAGCCCTTTCCCTCCTCACTAACCCTTCTTACTAATCCTATATTATTACTTATGTTTTCCTAGTACTTTTGGTTATTTCATGCTTTTTAAAAATTTTAAACCCATCTATAGTTCATCTCACGCCTTTTACTTTTTTAATAATTTTATTTTCTATTTTTATTTTTTTATTGTTTTTGACAGAGAGAGAGAGAGAGAGAGAGAGAGATACAGAGACAGAGAGAGCACTGAACTGGGGGCACTCCCCAGTTCAGTACATGGGTCCGCACGGGCCGGGATTCGATCCTTGGTCCCTGGCCCTGCAAAGTGAGCGCCTAACCCACTGAGCCATCCCGGCTTCCCCTCCTTTTACTTTTTTAATGTACAATTCATTTTTTATCTTTTGTTTAATGATAGAGGTATAATTTTATTTTATTCCATATTGTGAACTATTTGTTACAAAACTATTTATTGAATAATTATGTTTTTGTCTTTTATTAAAAATGTCAACTTTATAAAAACTAAATTACTATATATACTTCAGCCTCCATTTGGACTTTCTATTAAATCACATTGAGACAATGTCGTTCTTAACTAAGACCACACTGTTTTAATAATTATAATATTTTGGGAAACCTGGGATGGCTCAGCGGGTAAAGTGCTCGCTTTGAAGCCCTGAGGACTGAGGATCGAATCCCGGTCCGGCCCATGAGGACCCACATGCTGAACTGGGGAGTTCCCCCAGTTCAGTTCTTGCCGGGACCTATGTGGGAGGCTCCCGGCCCAGTTCCTGCCCTACGCAGCCTTGTGCCCGCCTGTGGAGTGAAACTATATGGAAAACTAATGTCAACTATGAAGACTGTTCTGGGCCCTCCCCCTTCTCTCTGTCTCTCTCTGTCTCTGTTTCTCTCTGTCAAAAATCAATAAAATAAATCTTTAAAAAAAAAATAATTATAATATTTTATTTTAATACTTGATGTGGAAAATTCTTCCATGTAGCTTTTCTTTTTTTTCTTTTTTCAAATGTCTGGCTATGATTTTAAATGTATTGTCCATTAACATTGTCTACTTTTGCTCAGTTAATAAAATTGGGTATTGATTGAAGATGGTTAAATATATAGCTTAGTTTAGAAGAACTGACATTTTCATAGTATGAGTCTTCTTATCTTGGAATGTGGTGATTCATAATTCACTCAAGTTTTATGTTATGTCTCAATGACATATTATAGTATGGTCTTTTAAATTTTCCGTAACCACCTGTAAGTGTTAGAGACTGTCTTTCTTTCTGCGACCCACCAGCACCCTCCCCTCCCCTATTGTTTTCCAATCAGTGAAACTCAACCAATCTAATATACATACAATAGCCTCCTTGTAGAGGAACATTACCCTCATGGTAAGAATTACTGAAGTTTAAGAACTATTCAAAACAAACAAATGAAACAAACAAACAGAAAACCCTGAAGTAATCTTGTAGCCATAGTGAAACTAAATCCATCTTATATACATAAAGTACTGTATGCTCCTTCTACAGGAAAATAATCACCTTGGTTAGAGTTATTCAAGTTCAAGAACTATTCAAATACCAAACAAACAAACAAACAAACAACAACCTGAAGATATTCTTGTAGTCATGGTGCTCTATTATCTCCATTATAAAAACATTTATGGTAAAAAATACTTTAAGCCAAAAATAACCATCATCAGTGAGACAGTAATATGTAAAAATTATTTTGGCTCTAACTTTTATAACATCAGCATAAATTAATATAGTGACAATTTCCTTTCAAAATGTCCATGCTAAAGGAGAGAGAAACAGCCATGATGATATCACAAATAATCAGATATTGTATAAAATGTATATTGCTTCAAGAAATGGAATATTTCTGATATTTAGGGAATTACATTTATTCCATAACAATATAATGAGTAAAATATGGCCTTACACAAAAGAAATTCACAAGTATCTAGGTACTACTTCTCTTCTTCCTCATTCCCATGACTTTTATTTAATTTTTCTTTAACTTAATCAGTTAAATAACTATATAATACATCTCAGATTAATGCAAGGCAGACCTCTAAGAAATATATTTTTCCCCAGGCTTGTTTAATTCTCTAACCATGAAAGGGGTACGTAAGTACTTGCTTTTACAAAAATAAAATTTAACACTTCTTTCCATTCTTGTAGCAAATAGTGACTATGAGTGTTCTATTTATCAGAGGATGGCCTCATGTCAAAGTCAATATTTTTGAGGGTAAATGAGGTAAAATATACAATGATGAAAGAATTGACTCTGGGTGGTAAACACACAATGCGATATATAGATAATGCACAGTGTATTATAGAAATGTACACTTGAACCCGATATAATTTTATTAACCAATGTCACCCCAACAAATTTAAATAAAAATAAAAAAGATAATTACTCTAATGCAGTTAACTCTTTGGCTGCACAGATATAAATCATTCAAAATAAATTGTAATCACTCGCAGAATAACAAAATTCTTTTAATGGTAACAATCCAGATATTTTTTACTATATCAAGTTCCCTGATCGCTGTTGCTGAGGTGTGTTTTGCAATCATAAGAACCACAAAAAGGTTGGTCCAGCCACAACTTTGACGCTGGCCTCAAAAATTCTGTGGTGGCTCACAAGTAGTACAGGCCCAGGAGAAGGCCTCAAGTGTTCTAGTGGAAAGAATCAATATCAGTAGACTGAAACTGAAATAAAACAATCCCCCCAAATTATCTTATTTTATGTCTATGACTATTCAATATACTGCAAGCACACACAAGTACACAAAGGCAAATACCCTAACCATGCAAGGAAGCATGAACAGAAACCATTTTTTTCAATCTTTTTGTTGTGTAGATGAGGAAACATGAGGAAAGTGAAATCCTTGAAATTGAGTTAGTTTAGAGCTAAGATTACAACTCTAGCCTCACAATGCTGCCAGTTCAGTATTATTTTTTACCTTTCCAAATATTCCTCATCTTTATCTTTTACCTAGAGCATTTCAAGAGAACAGGTACAACTTTATATACTTAATTTATACCCCCTAAACCTTTAGTGTGGCATTAAGCAATATCACCTGAGTCATATTAAGCTTCATTTTATAAAGTATTTCAAATAACTACATATTTCTCTTATAGTTAAAATGGACAATGTCCTCTTCTAAGTTTTTAAGAAAGGGCATCAAAATACTATAAATACTATCAATCAACTTATAGCAAAATGGTCATATTAGAGGAGATTTATCTCTCATTTTCTATAAGCAAATTATTGAGTCACTTTTGGAAATGTTTCAGAAGGACATGCTTTTGGAAATGTATGCAAATAATCAGTCTATATTAGTGTTTCTCTTTATTATATAATATATCCAGAAACTACAAATCCAAAAAAGGAAAATAGGAATTAACTGACATCTATAAGAAGACTTATGAACAAGCAAAATTATTAGTAAAATACACGAATTTTAATTAAAGATGCTGGCTTTTAACAAAGGCTCACAGTCATCCTGATTGATTGAGCCTGCTGACTCAGCTTTCTCTTTTCCCCATTAATTTCCACTTAGCTTTTCTTAGCTCTGATTGGATATTTACCACATCGGCACCTTTTTAAAAACATTTGTTCCATCAAGATCATAAATACAACTAAACTTTGGACTAATTGTATGTGTACGCATGTATATGAATATAATTAGTTCAGTCTTTTTACAATTTGTCATTTTGGTATTACAAGTTATAGGAATCTTTTGGAAATTTCATGGAAGAAAGTAAAATTTAGTTTTGAGTTGTTACATTTTATTGCTGACGTTTTGAGGGAAAAAAAAATAATTATCTTATTAGATTTTTATATTCTCTTCAAAGAAGTTCCATATATATTTTAAAACAACTAAAATAGATAAACTGTACAGGATCCAGCAGAAGGAATGCCCCTTTTTATGAGCTGGCAATCTATGCCAATTTTTTTATTACAAAATTCTGTAACATAACAATATCATACTGAAGCACACTATGCTACTTTAAAATGGGCATTACTTTTGCCAGACCCTGTATTTCTTAAGTGTGCCCTAGAAGTAAATAGAAGCCATACTCCAGGCCAAGGTTTTTTGTTATTTTGTTTGTTTTTTCTTTTTATTAAAGAGAAAATTTTAATATATTGCCACTTCTGAAACTAATTTTTTTATCCATATGTAAAATACATTACTGAGGCAAATATTAATTTCTAATTTTTTCTACAATGTTCTATGTATCTGTACAGAAATAATTAACATAAAATGTTGTTTCTAATATGAGTAACTTTTTACTTTGCCAATATAGTAATAGTAATACCCTCCATCCACAATGATCTGTAACAGAAAAAATACAGTGCCTGTATTAATTACAATGTTATTATATTTTTTTAATTAAAATAATCTTAGCTAGAAGGAATTCTGTAGAAGGCATGAATTTGCCCAGAAGTGTCTTTTTTTTTTTTTTTTGGTTAAAATAAAGCTTTAGCTTTAATCAATTTAATGACATTTCAATGGTCAGAATATATATCTGTTCATTCCAGTAGTTGAAACATGCATTTCCTCATTAATTTTTGTGCTGTGATATTTCAGTCTGGTAGACAAACAATTTTTTTAACCTGTCAAATGCACTTACATTTTTCAATTAATTTCGAAGCAAGAAATGTCATATGTAAAGCAGTTTAGAAGACTGAAGAGTATATTGAATGGTAATCATCTGAGAAAAATTTAGTTTATCAACAGTTGAAAATAATTATAACTATTTTAATGCAAAATGTATGCAAAGATTAGGGGAATCAAACTTTAATATTTTGATATATTCTCCGCCCCCTGCCACCCCCATCCGTAAAAATGAAATATCTAACTGAGATGACACTAGGTGAGGGTCGGAGCACAAAAGGAATGTGTAAAATGAAGCATTCACCCAACCTAATAATAGGAGGCTGGAGAGAGCTGGCCTGATACTGTGCTCAAAGATAAAAAAGGACGTGCTGTATCTATTTTAAATGAGCTAAGTGTGCTTCATATAATTTGCAGAGATATAATTTTGTTTTTTTAATCATTGTTATTTATTTCTTAAACCTTAGTCTCACTCAGACCTAAACCTGTGGCTCTCAGACCTTAGGATTCAGTTCTTATGACTGACTAGAGAGAGTTGTCATTCTTACCGCTAAGTCTGATAAATAATATTCTATAAGCTTCAGACTTCACAGAGCAGATAAGTTTGTCTCCCCTGATACCATTACATTAATCCACTGAATCAATTTACTTAAGCTGTGTTGTGGAGCAACAAGGCCGTGATTTAACTGAGCTTAAAAGTACTTTCAAGTTTGAGTCACTGCTTCACATGTAATGCAACTCACAGCATCCCAGCACATGTTCTATGCTGATCTACTGTAATTGCATGAAAATTGTTCCTGTTAGTGTATAGGATCATCATGCTGTAACATCAAAAAGAATTTAAATAGAATGAATTCAAATTGCTTTAGAAAATCATAATCATAAGTAAAACAGTAGAAATGGAACACTTGACCAAATGCTACAAGTGTCATTCACTTAAATATTTTAAAAATTCTTCAGCTTGTCTAAATTTTTTTCTTTAGAAATTTGTTTAGAAAAATACTTTATGTTTGGGGGGAAAAAAAGGGCAGGTTTAAAAATAGTTGCTGCTTCTGCAGTTTATTGTCTCAGCATTATTAAAAGTTTAGAAGAACAATGGCACATGTAAATTAATCAATATGCAATCATAGCTAAATGTAGCAGCCAAATTGGTACACAAAATAAGTCAAATAATATTACTAAATTTAACTAAAATTTGACAAAATTTACTCAAATTTCTATAGGTATGCATAAGGTGTTGTCCCTAATAAGCTGTCAATTGATTTGCACTCTCCTCCCATTTCATTAAATCTATTAAAACCCAAAATGAAACAAACAACAAAACTCTTCCTCATTTCTGCCTTTTAAAACTTTGGCTCCTTGCAGACCTTTGCTCAAGCTCACAATCATTACCAGCATTTTGTTTTCCTACACCTCTGTTCAGATATGTTTTCTTTCTGATCACAACTCTTTGCTTCATTTCACCCTGACAAGCCATTCACTATCACAAGCTTGTTCTCCCAGAACCTCTTTATTCCCACTTGTCATCACTGAGTGAAATTGAGAATAATTCCTGGCACATTTGCATTTTTAGGAGGGGATACCTGTGGGAAGATCTCAGATTGACTGATATAGTGAATAAATATTTTCTTAATGTTAGTTTTCTTAGTTTAGGTATGGATTTTTTAAATATTGTTACCTTTCTTTCCAAATGTACAGAAAGTCTCAAAGAATAATTACTCATAAAATAAGTAAATAAGTGACAAATCATGAAGTTGAATTCCACTAGAAAAGCCCTCACTAAGGTGAATGTATTTCAGCCATAAAGAAAGATATCATTTGCAAACAATATGACTATGTCTTTCAGATTCTAAAAATGTATTTTTATAAGGTCAATCAACAAAGAAAAATATTTTGCAAAATTTGCACAATCTCAAGTAGGCCTAAATGTAAACAATTTAACTCACAAAAAGAGCATTAAAAAATCTAAAGAAAATCTGAAGAAGTTTACACTAAAAATATTATTTTAAGATTTATTTTGTTGTTTTTGACAGAGACAGAGAGAGAAAGAGAGAGAGAAGGGGGAGGGCCCAGAGCAGTCTCCATAGTTGTACGTCATCAGTTTTCGACATGGTTTCATTCCATATAGGTGGGCTGGGGGGGTTGTGCAGAACAGAAATTGGGCTGGGAGCCTCCTGCACAGGAGGCACATCCTTGCTTTCTGGGGGCCATACTGGGGGCTTACCACATGGAAAGCTCACTCCAGCAAAGAACCAAAATGGGGACTTCCCACATGGAATTCACACTGAAGTTTAGCATATGGGTCCACACAGACCAGGGCCAGGACTCCATCCTCAGATGTCAGGGTTGCAAAACGAGCACTTAATCCTCTGAGTCATCCCGGCTCCCCCTAAAAATATTTTTGATCATATATGTTACATCTTTATGGTATCTATGAAGATCTAATATCTCCATAGAATCTCTCATGAGGTCTAATTCTCAAGAAAACGTGTTCATATTTTTTGAATTCAGGTTTTACGATCAATATATAAATCTTTGAGTAGTTTCAAAATACATTTGCCTCAGGATGTTGGGCTCTTTAAATATGGATAAGTAATTTACCTTTCAAGTTGCTCAAATAATGTGAGAGAGAACAGGAGTGAAAGTCAAGAACAACCAATTTCCACTTCAGACTTCACTCTAGGGCGGAGGTGGCGAACCTATGGCATGGGTGCCCAAAGTGGCATGCAGAACAATTATTTCGGCACTCGGAGCTGTGAATACCATTTAAAAAATTATTGTTTATGCTCTTATAAACATAAAAATAATCGATACCTCTATCTCACTCGATGGGTTGGCATGCAAGTCGAGTGAGTATACTCTTATTTCATAAACTTTGGCACTCAATCGCCAAAAGGTTTGCCACCCCGGCTCTAGGGCCTTCACTTTTTTATTCTCCAGCCATTCGTATCAGGAGCTTTCACAATGTGGCGCTGGCCTACAGGAGTTTTGATCCTGTATCCATTTGTTTAGATTTAAGATGGATTAAGTTTTCTAATAGTATGTCCTTAAGTTTATTATTATATTAAATTATTACATTATCTAAAAATATTTAGCATTTCAACTGTACTATTGTACTGATTTTGCTTCCATAAGAACAATCTTCTTAGGTAAGTGTAATTATCTCCATTTTTATATATTTGATAACTGAGGTGTAGAAAGATTAAGTCACTGTCTCATAATAGAAAGTGGGAACAACTGGGATTTGTATCATCTGGCTGAATTCAAGTTCAATGTCTTTGCCCAGTAAGCTGTATTATACAATACAGTATATAGGAAACAGGGTTATCTTTATATTTGGGACACTTAGGTTGAACTCCCAGGTATAGGCTGTATAAATGTAACAATTCCCTGAATCATTTTCTCAGCTTACATTTTCCCAATTTAAAAATGAGGTTAATAACAACCAAGTTCTTTAACTCACAGGACTATTGTGAAAATAAATTTTATTATAAGATGAAAATATTATAAACTGTAAAGACCTATGCAAATAAATATTACTCTGAAATTTGAACTTGCACATATCAAATACATTTAAATGGGTTGAAAATATACTTGATATTCTCTGTGTAGTAGGACTGTGACTGTTAAGCCTATTTTAAGTTATTATAGTAAACTTAATTTGTAAGCTGAAAAATTAGGTGAGTTAAATGACTTCTTGGCTGATGATTTGATACATGAGCTAGGACTTGATGTCATTCTTAGTCAAGACTTCCTCCCATCCCCACTTGGTGGTAAGTAACAAAATCCATTTAAATATTTTAGAAGAGCATCATGGTTCCTAAAGCACCTGGATAGAGGCCAAAAAACTAGTAGGTAAACAATATCAAAACTGTTACTCTTTCCCTTTCTCTTTGACTCTCCTTGGTGTCTATATGGCTGATTGATTCTTCTGCATCATTGAAGACTAGCTTTTTCTGCTTCTCATTAACACATATGGTTTAAAATAGAAGCCTCTACTAGGTTTAACCTGTCTTCAAGCTTGAGTTTGTAAGGTAGCATTACCAGAATCTCTGGGATCCCAAGTTTAAATTCTCTGGGGAGAATTGGCCCTAGCTTGGGTCAATATGTATTTTTATTGCAAAAATTTTAACCTTCTGTATTAATATTTTGTGCTGAATAATTATTCTTTGTTTAGTGAGGGTAGGGGAGGCTCTCCTATGCTTCATAGAATGTTATTAAAACATTATTTACAAATATTTTAATGAATGTATGTATTTCACACAGTAATCTGATCTTACTTTAGAATCCTGCTTAAAATTCTTATCAAAACATTGCTGCTCTAAAACATTGCTTCTATTGAATAAGTCCATTTAAATCTACACTGTGATATTATCTTTCATCTAACCCTTTGTCAAAGACCCAGTTTTTCTCAGATAAGAAAAAACTAAAGGAGTTTTTCACCATTAAACCAGTATTATAAGAAATGGTAAAGGGACTTACTAAAAAATAAGAATAAAGAAAATAAATATATATATAATAAAATGGCAATAACTACATCTTTATCACCAAGCACTTTAAATGTAAATAGATTAAATAATCCAAACAAAAGACAAAGTGTAGCTAAATGGAGTAGAAAATAAGACCTTTATGTATGCTATATGTGAGAAACTCACTTCTGATATAAAGACACACAGCTTAAACTAAAGGAATGTAAAAACGTATTTTTCAAGAGAATGAAAATGAAGAGTTGGGGTAGCATTACTTATATCACACAAAATAGACTTGAATACAAAGGCTATAACAAGAGATAAAGAATGACCCCGTATTTCTACTTGCGAGTATTTATCTAAAAACAAAAAATAAACAAACAAAAAATAAAAACACAAAACACTAATTTGAAAAGACATGTATAATACATCTATATGTTCACTGCAGCATTATTTACAATGGCCAACACATGGAAATAACCTAAGTGTCCACCGATAGATGAATGGATAAAGAAGTGGTACATATCACATATACAATGGACTATTGTTCAGCCATTAGAAAGAATAAAATCTTGCCATCTACAACATGGTTAGACCTAGAGGATATTATGCTAAGTAAAATAAGTCAGGTAGAGAAAGACAAATACCATTTCACTTACATATGAAATCTAAAAAGCAAAATAAGTGAACAAACAAAATAAAATCATAGATAACAGAGAACATTTTGATACTGGCCAGATGGGAGGAAAGATTTGATGGATGAAACAGTGGAAGGGATTAAAAAGTACAAATTGGTAATTGCAAAACATTAATAATTCTGTACAGTCAATAATATTGTAATAACTATGTATGGTATCAGATAGGTACTATAATAGATTTATTGGGATGGTTACTTTGTAAGTTATATAAATGTCTAATAGCTATGTTGTATACTTGAAATGAATATAATATTGTATGTCAACTGTAATTGAAAAATAAAGAAAATATATTTAAGAAGGAAATATACCCAAACTCTAAAAAAGAAAAAAGAAAGCCCCTCAAATTGATAAACCCCAGCTTTTCCGAAGTAATAGGCAAGCAAGCCCAAACATACATTGCTTCTGGCAAAGGAAACTGTCACAACTCTTATGGAAAACAAGATCTCCAAGTTGGTGCTCTCTCTCAAATTGCATATTCATGTATGCTTGACTTTGCACCATTTCTATGAATTAATTCCACAAATAAATTCATGCACATTTGCATGGAGTGAAAAAAATCAAGGTGCATTATAGCACACAAAGAGTGCTAACATTTGAGTGAAAAATGGGCATGAAGACACACACACACACACACACACACACACACACACACACACACACATATCCTATGTATATACATAAATTGTCTCTGGAAGAATATACAAAAGTAGCCAAGAACATTGGTTGTCTATGAGTGGCTGAAGGAAAGATTTGGGACACAAATGAGAAGATAGCTTTTAGTTTATACTGTTATATTTTGTGAATATTGAAAAAGAGAATGCCCATGAAATTAAAAAATAAATGTAAGACATTTAACATTGAAAATATGTCTTTTGCTATACCTTTTTTATTAGGTAGCTCACAATAAGATCATTCTTTTTGACTTTATATTGAAACTGAGTCTAACAAATATAATCTGAGACAAATTAGACATAACTAAGTGTTCATCCAACAATATAACAAATTTCCACAATATTTAATATTTGTATGTCCAAATTTTAATATTTTCTATGTTAAAATAAGAGAATACATTTCAAATAGACACCACATTGTTTCCCACATATTTCAGCCTTTGTTGCTGCAATAGGAAGAAAAGTTTTTACCCTTTATATAGAACATTTTGTTTTTCCTTTTTTAAATTTTTGACAGAGAGAGATAGATACAGAGACAGAGACAGAGAGAGAACTGAACTGGGGGAACTCCCCAGTTCAGCATATGGGTCCACACGGGCCAGGGCTGGGACTTGATCCTCAGTCCCCAGGGTCCCCGGCGCTGCAAGGTGAGCGCTCAACCCACTGAACCATCCCGGCCTCCTCTGTTTTTCCTTTTTAAAGAAAACAATTATCCTTAAGATTAGTGAAAGTTCATTGCTAATTTAAGTGTCATGTGACTTTAACAATGCTGAAAAAATTAGATATTTGTTTTTAAATTCGGTATACTTGGCTTTTAAAATTCTTATCAATGATAATAGCTCATACTTATTTTAACTCATAATTAATATAAGAAACAATGAACAATAAGGGCAAGAGTACATTACTATTTAACAGTGAATCTATATCCATAATTCACAGAGTTTATAGCTTTGTGCCCAGACTAGGAAGGGCACACAGTGCTTTTCCCCTTTCTTTCTTTTTCTAGTGAATGACTGGTGATATAACTATTATATTTGGGGAAAGTACTGAGATGTTCATTTAACGTGAAATGGAATTAGTTATTTTATGCATATTTAGATTTCCTACTTCTGATGTACAGACTGTGAAGTCATAGTTAATATCACCTTATTCATGTTGTTGATATCATTAATCTGGATACAACAAAGAAATATAAGAAGCAATTATATATTATGTTTTACTTGAATAAAATGAAGTTTACTTGGATAGAAACAAATTTACCACAAGGAGGCAAAAGTTCATTTTCATGATTCTGATCACCAGAAGTCTGAAAAATCATCAATTATTAAAATTACCAATTCAAGCCTATTCTTTACAACTCCTGAACACTTACAAGTCTGGCAATGATTTTCTGTGGGTCCCCAGCATCGGCCAGTACAGGATTTATGGCAACGTCCACCTGTAAAAGAAAAAAAAAATACATGCACATTATAATCTTTCACTCTTTGACTATGTGTGACTCCTTAAAGGAAATATTCTTGCTCCTTTATGAGGCTTTTCATGTCGTTCTAGAGTTGAAACATAGTTCATAAAATGCCCGCTTAAGTAACAAAACTTGAATGTCAAATACAACCTCCTCATATTCAAAATTCTCTCATCATTTTATAAGAAAAGGAAATCAGTGGTGTGTAAATTTTACCAGCTAGTAAGAAATAAATATTTACATGAAATAAGTTTCACTTTGACTATTGAAGAATTTTATTCTCATGATTCATTCTATTTGATATAATTTCTAAAGTTCATAGAATACTGCTATCAACAGATATTAAGGATTAAATCAATAGCTAAACTGACATCTATGAAAACAAGAATATATTCTGATAAATACATGACCAACCATCAGAATAAAAAGTTGTATACATAATTTAGATTCTCTTTTATTGTATATAGTCAGTGAGAAGATGTGACCACCAGTTGAACCTTGAGCAACACCCAGGCAGCTGGAAAATCCTTACACATCCCCTGTTCTTGGGATCCACAGCCCACCTGCTATTCCCATTTTAGTAGCCATTTAAAGAGCATACCTTTGAGAGAGCAAGGCATTTGAGACCATCTGGACAGAATACGTTGCTGAACCTAGTTAAGGCTTCTATAAAACCTTTTAGGATTTGGGCAGGGTTTGTATGGAATTCTACTCATTTTGTAGCTGCCTAAAACAAGCTTCATATGTAAATTCCCTTGCTTATTAGTCCTGCTAGCTACCAGTCTGGTACTGTCCGCCACTTCTTTTGGTCTCCATTGCCATCAGGGTATGAGGCCAATGCGTGAACCAAAATCTTTATATGAAAAATTCAAGCATTTAAAATAGCTAAATTTTCATAAAGTTTATTTTAAATGATTTGATATCGTCCTCTAAAATTTTTCTTGACACTACCTGCATTTCTAAATATCAACCTTTATTTTCTGTAGTGGCATCTTCTGCTTAAGATTATGCCTCATAAATACAGTTATTTACAGAGAAATTCCCATGAGAACTGAAAAAAAAAGAACATTACCTAAGAAATCATACATATTGACTTTATTTAAAGCTTGCTTCTGAATTTCATAGGTTCATTCTAAAGTTTTGTAGTCCCAAGGGTATAGCATGGGCTCACTTTTAGAATAAAAATAGATACAAAAATCGATTAAAGGTGAAAGCTTTTCTATAGCATGCTTCTTATAAAACTTCTATGTTAATCTGATTTAATTGCAAATTGGTATATGCCTATTCAATATATTTACATTAACATAATTAATTATACTACAAAAAAATATGGACCAGAGTTTTACCGTTTCTATTTTTTATTGACCCACAATTTTTTTTTAGATTTATTTTTATTGTTTTTGACAGAGAGAGAGAGACAGAGAGAGACAGACAGACAGACAGAGACAGAGAGGAGAGGAAGGGCTCAGAACAATCTTTATAGTTGCACATCATTGGTTTTTTCCACGTAGTTTCATTCCACAGGTGGGTGCAGGGCTGTGCAGGGCAGGAACTGGGCCAGGGTCTCACCCTGGTGAGAACTGAACTGGGGGCACTCCCCAGTTCAGCATATGAGTCTGCACCGGACAGGGCCAGAATTTGATCCTTTGTCCCCAGGGCTGCAAAGTGAGCACTTAACCCACTGAGCCACCCTGGCTTCCCTTGACCCACAATGTTTAACTCTTCAACTTGGACATCCTTACATCCTTAGAACTTAAAAAAAGTTGTTCTTTCAAGCTTTCTCTCCTTATGAGATGGACTGAGTGAATCTATTAATTAAATGCTTTCACAGATTCAGTTGACATATATTCTCAGACTGAATCTCAGACTACCCTAGTTAATAACACCACTTAGGCTCAATCCCAGCCACCTTCTTAAAAGTGTCAGGATCCTTGCCACAACAGAGTTTAAGGCAATTCTGTTTGTGAAGCACTGTTGCTGACATCACCAGCATATAATATCCTGTCACTCTGCCATCTGTTTATTTAGATCTAAACACATTATAAGCACATAATGCAAGCTCATTCTAGCTGACAGGAAAAGGATTCCATCTGGCCTGAACAATATAACTTTAATCAGTGATAATGATAATTATTATTAAAAACCTACTGGAGTTCTTTTGTACAAAGCTAATAAATCTAAATTGATTTATACCAGTGGAAATTAGAAAGGACTATGAAATAAAATGAGAAGCAGTGAAAACTTTTTTTGAGTGCAAACTTTTTATGAGAAAGTAGCTAATGTTAATGTATGTCTTAGATGGGTTAAAATCCTTTAAATAGGCCCATTAAGTGGTCTGTTAACTAAAACTATCTGAAGCAGAAGATGATCTACCATTTAATCAATGACTTCTCTAATTGTGTTTGGGGTCAATAGAATATATAGCTTTATTCATGGTGGCCAGAGTACTATCTGTAACTGGAGAAAAGGAACTCAGTACTATTAGACATTTTAATATGCTCAATGCCCCCTTTTATTGGATTATATATTTTTTTACATTCTTATATTTGTAGTTTTAATTTAGCACCCAATGAACTACTCCCAGATACAGCATAAAAAGTAGTATTACTATCAATTTTGAAAGTTGCTTATGGTTCTTAACAAAGTATTATAACAAGGCTCAGAGAGCTGGTAAACAAGTGATGCAGTGGCCTCCAACCCCAAATTTAAATAGTATAACCATGACTGTCCACAAGTTGTTATGAGAGTGTGCTTAGAAGTTTTCTTTTGTTCATAGTCAAACAGAAATATCCATTACTGCTATCTATTACAGGAAATCAACAACTGCTTCATTTCTGTGATTTTACTGTCTTAAATGCTCTTTACTCCTTTTGGAAACCAAAAAGAGACGATCACTTTTTGGAGTTTTTTTACACCACCTGTGCTGGAAGACTGTGAACTTAGTGTACTTCCAGAAATGGTTGACCATTCTCCCCTATCCTTCATTCCATTGTCTCTAGAGCTTTGACGCTTTTAGAATCTGCCCAAGCTTTCAACCCAGCATTCATCTTCAAAACGGCGTGATATATGGCACTTGTGCTCACACTATTTTCACTGGATTGTGGCAATTAAGTATATATCATAACATGTGACAAAATCTCTGACTGGAGATACTTCTTTTTTTTTAATTGTTAAATTTATTAGGATTACATTGGTTAGTAAAAATTACATAGGTTCCAGGTGTACAACTCTTTCCATCGCTGTATATTTAGCTCTACCTCCCTCCCCTCCTAACCCTCTACCCCTTTATGCTCAGGTATCCAATGAACTGTGTCCATGAGATTTTGTTTCTTTGCTGCTTTTAGTTTTTATAGTTTTATATTTCACATATGAGTGAAGTCATGAGGTTCTTAGCTTTTTCTGTCTGACTTATTTCGCTTAGCAGGATGATCTCAACTTTTATCCGTCTTGTGGCAAATGGCAGAATTTCATCTTTTCTTATAGCTGAGTAACATTCCATTGTATGTATGTACCACAGCGTTTTTATCCAGTCATCTATCAAGGGGCACTTCAGTTCTTTCCATGTCTCGGCCACCATGAACAGCATTGCAATAAACATTGGGGTACATATGTTTTCATGATCTGAGGTTTTCAAGTTTTTTGGGTAGATGCCCAGAATGGGGATTGCCTGGTCATAGGGTAGTTCTGTTCCCAATTTCCTGAAGAATCTTCACACTGTCTTCCAAAGCAGTCAGATCAGTTTGCATTCCTACCAGCAGTGTATGAGGGCTCCTTTTTCTCCACAGCCTCTCCAGAATTTGTTGTTCCTTGTTTTGTCAATTACAGCCATTCTAGTAGGTGTGAGGTGGTATCTCATTGTGGTTTTGATTTGCATTTCCCTAAGAGCTAGTGAAGTGAAGCATTTTTTCATATGTCTGTTGGCCATTTGTATGTTTTCATGGGTGAAGTGTCTATTTAGGTCTTCTGCCCATTTTTTAATTGGATTGTTTGTTTTTCTTGTTGTTGAGTGTACCAGTTCTTTATATATTTTAGATGTTCATCCCTTATCAAAGGCAATATTTGAAAACATTTTCTCCCAATTGGTTGGTTATTTCTGAATTAACGTATTTGCCACACTTTCATGCCTGCAACTTTGGTTTGATTCTTATAGACAATTGGATAATATAGTTTTATGGACTCTTATGTTTAATGTTTTAAAATCTATATTTAGCTTTTAGTTCCTAATATTTCTGTTGTGCATAAGTGTCAAAAGATGAGAGGGTAAATGAATGATTTTCTTAGTAATTATCCATCCAGAATAGAAGAAAAATCTACTACCTTTTTCCTTGCCTTCCATTCACCCTTCTATTCATACATGTTTCTTGAACACCTTCCACATCTGTATGTTAAGGACTATGTTAAGTATTGGAGTTAGGCTGAAACCAACATGGTGACTACTCTAATAGAGTTTAGAATTAATTGAGCATTATTTTGAAGGAAAAGGGCTCTGACTGCTCTGAATATAATGTTTACCCTCTACGGGTTTAAAGAAAGAAGCCAATAAATCTGAATTTTTAACAGTCTCCTAGCTCAGGAAAGAAGAGTTGGACAAAGCCAGGTTGACTTGATACATTTCCAATGTAATGCTTGGTGGCTCCGAACTTTACTACGTTCTTTATACAGTGATTTATCTGTGTGACATCTAAAATAAAATCAGCTCAGAACATTTCAGTGGAGAGGATAATAATGACCTCTGGAGGTTCCCTTGTTTGCCTCCTAACAGAAAGAGAAATACTTTAGCTATGGCCCAATATCTTACTGAGAACTTTCTCTTTGTCCTCTATTCTCAGGTATATAGTACTTAAGGAAGCCTGGTTTCATGAGGCAACAAGACCATATATGTCACTAACACATTAGTGTAATTGTTTTATAAACCACTTCTCTAGTAACATGTTTTTAAATGAAGACAGCAAAAAGAGCACTTAGTTAGATACTGGCCTAGGGAAATGGCAGACATGTTTTAGGGAACTAAGACTTTGCCAGCACTATTGAAATCTGCCTATTTCCAAGCCTCAATCTGCTACATGTTTCTTTTCTATTGATTATGGCAATAATTCTTTTACTACTGTGTGAGAATATATGCCACTTAAAAATAAGAATCTGACATTTCCATGGTTATTTAAATTAATATTTCTATTTGTTATCATTCTGACCCAATTGAAAAAGTAAATTATGAAATAAAAATCATCAAAAAGTTTCTGTGACTTTAGCAACCATTTAAATCTTTTAAAATCTGTCATGTTTTCTGCATTATTTTAATTCACAGGCAATCACCTCTGCATTGGCAATGCATTATTCATCATGGAAGTTAGCAAATATAACTAAATTCATCTTTTATGCTGTCCAACAAATGTTACTAAAAATGTAGCTTTTGCATTCCTTTTTTAGAAACTAGAGTCCTTGAGCCACTTTGATATTTTTAAGAGTCATAAATTCATGCTAGAAGTTTTGCTTGTTTATGGAACTGTCTGACAGCACAGATGGGATTTACTATGTACCTCTGGACTGCTTTCCACAAGTAATATGCCAGGACAATTGAAGAGTTACAAAATATGAAGTCACTGGTGATCATAAAAGATTATACCCGCAAACTGCCTCTAGCTAAAGACAATGCAGTTACATTTCTGGATTCTGAGTTCAGTCCTTTTAAACTATGGCAGTCTTCACCTCTTAAAACTACTTTTATTGGGGAAAGAGTGAGACAATAATATCTTTTTTTATGACCATATAATTCAAAAGAGGGAGGTAGGACATTTATTGAAAGTCTACACTGAACTGGTTGCAGGAAAAAGGCAGAAAAATAGCAAATAATTATGATAACCATAATATTTGCTAAATAGAGTAGAAAGGAAGGATTGAAAAAAGGCTCTGTAGAGGAGTAGGCATTTCAATTGGGCTTGAATATCTAGTTTGTCCAGAAGAGAGGGGAGAGAAGGACAGCTCCAGGCTGAGTGATTAACCTAAGCAATAACACAGAGGCATGCATGAGCACAACTCTGGTGCGATAGTGAATAATGTAGGGTCCCTTGGGCAATTTGCTTAAGAATAGCAGCTATAGTGTGAGCTTACACAGTGTTATAAGTCTTGTAAATGGGTTTGGGTTTACTCTGTACAAACTTTATGGAACCAGTTAAAGTTTTTGAGCATTGAAATGATATGGTTTGACTTGCAACGTAGAAGAGAGTTTCAGGTTGTTTCTGAAAGTTAATGTTGACAATTGAGTAGCTTGTGCAAAATACTGATTTTATAGTTATGTGAGGTACACAAATCCATATTTTTACAATGCAATTCCAAGGATTCTGATGATGGTGTTTCCAAGAGGACAAAGCATGTATTAAAAAATAATGGTTTGGCATATAATTTCAAACTCTAACATCATGATCATATTTTGAGACAATACAGTAGTCCCTCCTTATCTGTGTTTTTAACTTTTGTGGTTTCAGTTACCCATAGTTAACCACCATGCAATCATATTAAATGGAAAATTTCAGAAAAAAATTAGTAAATTTTAAATTGCATGCCAGTCTGAGTAGCATGATGACATTTTGCACTGTCCTGATTCATTCTACCTGGGTCATGAGTCAGTTTTCTGTCCAGCATATGCACACTGCATACACTACTGGCACATTAGTCACCCAAGTTGCCATCTTGGTTATCAGATCAACCTTTATGGTATCACAGTACTTGTGTTCAAGTAACCCTTAGAGTAACATCTAATTCTGCATGACAATGCCTACTTCAAGCTTGTCCAACTGCTGCCCGCAGGCCACATGCTGTCCAACACAAGTTCATAAGCTTCCTTAAAACTTTACAAGACTTCTTCACATATTTTTTAAACTCATGAGATATTGTTAGTGTTAGTATATTCTATGTGTGGCCCAAGACAATTCTTCTTCCAACGTGGCCCAGGGAAGCCAAAAGTTGGGGCCCCCAGGTTTACAACATTCACCTCACTTCATGCCATTATGTAGACACTGAGTCATCTCAGTTCATCAGAAAAAAAAGAGTAAGTAAAGTACAATAAGATATTTGAGAGAGAGACCACAACTATATAACTTTGGTTATGATATATTGTTATAATTATTCTATTTTATTATTAGTTGTTCATCTCTTACTGTGCCCACTTTATAAATTAAACTTTATCATAGGCATGTATGTATAGATAAAAAACATAGTACATACAGGTTTTGGTACAATCTGTGATTTCAGGCATCCATTGGGGATCTTGGAACATATCAGCGGGGAAAAGGAAAAACTACTGAACTTTTAGACCTAATCAGATTCTCGGTATACAAAATTATAGAATTAAACAGTGTAAAGGACTGCAGTCTGTCATTGCTCAGTATTTACTCTTTGATTTGTGGATATATTTCCATCAAATCGCATTTTTCCCCCTACAGTCCTAAAATATACATAGCTATTTTTCAAAATTAAATTATCATAAACCACACATATTATAGTAAAATTAAAATATAATTCCAGCAAATTAAATATTAGTAGGTTTTAACAATATTAATCTCTGGCTACCCCTATGTAATGTGAATTTGTTCTTTTTTAAATCAGATGTTAACCTTTCCTTTGTTTTTGCCTGACAGATCTCTTTGTGTGTTTATTCATGCCCATACTTTTCTTATGTAAATTGAATTTACATTGTCTCCAGTCTCAAATCACTCTTCTTATCTTGCCTATGATTTGAAAGTTAACTATTGAATAAAAATTTTAACTTTTATACATTTTGCCATTCAAAGAAAGTACACAAGTATTTTCACTAACCAGAAAGACAAAGTTAAAAAGTAAAACTATATGTAACTGGAATTTTTCATATTGCAATAAATTAAATAAGAAGCTAGAAGTTTAAAATGCTTTAAATAATCAGTGGATTGAAAAAGAAATAGGTAATGTCAACCTCACTAAATTAATTTTTCTACAAGCACCATCATGTTGTTCAGGAAAGCAATGTGTATCATGGAGTTAGAATACTATCTACAGTCATGAGAACAAGATTAATTTTGAGCAAAAGTATAAAATGTATCAAATTCTCTTTGCAACACTTCTGTCTACCTTTTTCTCTGGGGCTCTACTCTCTGCTGATCTCTAACTGCCAGAGCACAGAGCATCTCCCTAGTACCAGCTCAGATGGGATTATAGATAGCTAGCTAATGGTTGACCAGTTAATCTGGCTCACAGAATTATGCAGTGGTTTGAAAATACTGAGCCTACTTAGCAAATTTCATTTTCCTAAGATCTTCTCTAAACATAAATCAATCTAGAGGAGCAATGACAATGGCAGAAACCTTAGTTACACAGAGAAAGCTAGACAGAATGGGATGGAAAATCCTAAAATACTGCCATTTTTCAAAACCTCTTAAATCACACAGAGTGGCAGCCAACTACTCTATTATCAGCACACTGAATGTAGATTTCTTTCTACATATAGAATGAAGTCCAATGGCCAGATTTATGTAAACTTCAGTCAAAAGGAAATATAAGAATTATTTAGAATTTATGATTATTGATTATCATTTACATCTACAGTTTCATGTGACCATAAGAGTTACAGTTAGAAGTAACCTAATATTCTCACATATTATACCAAAATGAAATAAATGTTAATCTATTTTTTATTGAATGGAAAGTTCTGATCAGATGCTGTCTATGATATTACTGCTCTGTATATTCTTCCCTCCTCCCAGCATACCTTCAAAATACTTTAGGCTATTATAACTAGTAGAAAAAAACTTCAAAGGGAATAATATTAAAAAGGGCCAAATTCTTTTTTGAAAAGTTATATTCCTAATAACAAAAAAATGACTCAAATTATAAGAAAAAATGATTTTTCCTAGAAAACGAGAAACTTCCATTTTAATACTATCAAACTTTCGTCCCCCCAAAGCAAGAATGTAGAAAGCATTAATTATCATTGTTTATAGATGTTTGCACAGAGTAGAATATAGGAAGTTCACCTACTGTAGAACAAAATTAGTTCTAACCAAGATCAGAGGCATTTCTGAACATATAAATCAGTCTTGTCCAACCCACAGCCCATGGACAGCATGTGGCCCAGGATGGCTTTGAAGGCAACCTAACACAAATTTGTAAACTTTCTTAAAATATTATTAGATATGTTAGTAATTTTTTTTTTTTAGGTCATCAGCTACTATGAGTCTATGAGTGTTAGTGTGTTTTATGTGTGGCCTGAGACAATTCTTCAAATGTGGAGCAGGGAAGCTAAAAGGTTGGACACACTTGATATAAATGAAGGGGTCTGAACAAGGGAGAAAACCTTACCAGCAGGTTTAATGAATATATTAAGATGAGTCTTCTGTATGCAACTGGCAACAGGAATAAGAATAGGTATGTTTATGAGTGCTTAAGATAAACCACCCAGGGCCACCAAGGGGATCCAGGAACATTGTTTAGAGTGTAGTCTAGCTAGATGACCCCTTTGGAGGTCTTCAGTATACAACCTATTCAGCCTTATGTGATGGTGGCCCTTCCAGTAATGTTCTAAGAATTTTATACGTACTGGCTCTGTTAAACTTCATATAACCCTTATGAGCTGAAACCCCTTCAAAATGTGTTGGTCCAGACCAGGCAGAATGAGGTGCAGGTTTATGCTTCCAACTGCTTACATAATATCTCCACTTGTATGATTGCAAGTTATTTAAATATTTACATGCCTATAATTTAATCTCTGATCTTTCCACTTCATCAAAAAATTATCCCTGTAAAGTCTTTTCCATCTCAGTCATTGGAAGCTCAACTTTTCTGGAGGCTCATGTTAAAAAGTTTGCAGTAATTCCCAGCTTCTCTTCTTGTCTTGCAGTCCTGATCCAAAATCATTAGCATATCCAGTTGACTCTAACTTCAAAATATGTCTAGTGGCCAATGATTTCTCACCGCCCACACCACTAATCCACTATCATTTCCTACTTGGTTAATTCTTTAATCTTCTAACTGGTGTACCAGTTTCCACCACGGATCCTTTATAGTCTCTTCTCAGTATACTGGCCAATGTGATCTGCTTAGTCAGACCAGGTCAAATACCAATAAGTCCCCATCTCTCACAACGGAAAAGCCAAAGATCTTTACAATGACTTTCAAGGCCCTAGATATTTGGTTCTCTGCTCCACGCCTCTATAACCTTATCTCCTACAACTGGCCTCCTGTATCACTTCTCTCATCCTCATCTCCTACTGTTCTTAGTACAGAGTACTCTCTCCATTTATAGTCCTTCTGCATCCTCTCCCGGACCTCTTCTCTCATAGCTTGTTTCACCCGCTGACTTGTTTTCTTAGATGACACCTCTTAGTAGGGCCTTCTTTGAACCATACTATTTTAAATGTTGAAACATTCCAGATGGATTTGCTAGATTTTATTTCTAATACATGTTCAAATAAATGAGATATGTTGTAAAATGCAGGAAAAAAAATAAATAAAATTAAAAAATCATTCATAAACTTTTCATTTTGATGTTTTTTACTTTTTTGAAGTTATATATATATATATATATATTGTTTTTAAAATAGTACAATAGTCTTTATAGTTTTCTACCTGCTATTTTCACATTATATTTTATCCTAAACATTTCAGATGACATTAAATAAATGTGATTTAAAAATATTTTGGTAGAATTATCTCCCAAATATACCAATTAACCATTTTGATTTATTGAATATTCTGCTATATGTGTAGGGAATAAATACATGTTTTTAAATAAAAATGCACATTAAGAAGATACCACTCATTTTATATCATATTTTCAAGAAGATTTATAGCTCAAAGAGTGATAATTTGCATAGCAGAAAGAACTTATTCATATCTTTTTTATGTTCTTCTGAAATCATGGATGGGATCTGGAACACTAACGTGGATTTGTAGATGACTGGAATGTGTATCAGAATATTGGCTAAAGGGATTGACACTTGGGTTGGGCTAGACTGATGCGCTGCTTCTAGCAGTGTGCCACAGGCCTCTAGATAAGTCTGTCATATTTGACTTTTTAATCACTGAGTTAAAACACACAATTGAAATAAGCATACTGTATTTGCAAAACACACACACCTAGAAGGGGGTTGCAATTGTTCATACATGGCTAACCTTTCAAATTTAAAAAGTAATTAAATTGGAAAAGAAAATGATAAGCCAAAATTAACACTCTGAAATTTAATAGGATCAATATAACTTTCTGTATTTGTGATTCTAAATCAGTACTTCATAAAAATATCAACAGATATGCACACACACTGAGCCTAACTCAAATGAGAAGTCACAATTTGAAATCTCATTCTGTTATTGGCTCTGTCATTCCTAAGGTGCACTAACTTCCCTGACCTCATTTTCTGTTTTTTGTTTGTTTTTTTCCCACCCCCTTCGTATTTAAATGCTTACCTCATACATGGAAGTTCACACCTTTCAACATAATCCAATCTATAAATCATCATTAGCATCATCTACCTCACCACATTATCTACAATTTATTGAGAACTTTCTATATTTTCACCAGAAGACTAAAGCTTCACTCATAGTATCTCACATAATTTTCACAACAACATTATAACTTCAGTAATGCTTGTGGATAAGAAATCAGAAGCATCATTAAAGTGGAACCGGAGACTTGTTACTTTATTACAGCCTGGTTAGACTTGTCCAGTACAAAGGTTACTTCTCCAAGTGTCACGGCCCACTAGTTATTTATTTTATTATTCAGTTGGGAAAGCCGGGATGGCTCAGAGGGTTAAGCGCTCGCTTTGAAGCCCCGAGGACTGAGGATCGAATCCCAGCTCTGGCCCAGGCGGACCCACATGCTGAACTGGGGTGTGCCTCCCGAATTCGGTGAGGCCCCCGGTTCAGTTCAAAAAAAAATTTCTTAAATTATTATTCAGGCAGTCAGCTCAAAATTGCTTGGGGGTCCACCGGTAGATTTTGATCAATGTCTTGTCCAGCTCTGCTTTATAACATATCAGCCTTTTTTATATATAGCATATTTGCTTCTCAAAAATTTTGTTCTTGTACTTTTTATTTTGCTTGCAAATGGCATTTACTTTGATTCGATTATTTGCTTATTAAGATTTAGCAGTCATTGCGAATAAAATACCTGTCAATTAAGTAAAAACATTATTTAATAATTGTTATTTATCATTGTAGTGGGAAATTACAACCCACAGTTTCAGGAAGATAAAATATTTGAAAATACCATTGAGTATGTAAGTAATTTACAGCATTGTCTTTTACTGCTCTGCGTGTTAAGTGCTGGTAAAATGCAGAAAACACTAGCTTTCAAAGAATTTTTATTTTCATTGAGTCTCCATTATGTATAATTGGTGGGAACGTAGGCAAGGAACTATCTAAGAGCTGACTTTCCTCATTAATAAAATATAGATAATATGTCTTATATACTAGTATGTTAGGGGTGATAAAGTAGAATAATATGTGAAGAGCCTGGCAAGTAATAAGTATTTATTGATGTTAGTCCCCATCTCCCTTCCTCAGAATATTGTATACAAATATATTAAAGAACAACAAAGAGACAAAGTGTTGGAGACAGTGAGCAGAGGTGATATGGTAGACAAAGCAAATAATCTTGAGATAGAAGTATTTATGCAGAGTTGAAATGATCGGTAGGGTACCACAGTCAAGCAATGGCAAAGGAGGAGGTGTGACATCTTAGGAACTTTGACATGCTTGGCAGAGAGGGACAAGTGGGTTTCAGAGGTCTCTGCATGTTTTTGCAAAGTTTGAGAAGCCATAGTTTCTGCAGGAATGTCATTAATTATTCAAATGCAGTGAAATCTCACTCTGCTACTGGACTATCACACGCTTGTGTATTTTAAGGCAGTGAACATGGAAGGAGGGAAAGGTTGTAGAGAATATTTCAAGGTATGTGTCAGAAACACAGAGAGAAACCCATGGGTGAAACAATTCTTCAGATTATTGCAGAACATTAGAGGTCATTGATGCAGAGTCTCTGCCCATTCCATGACCCTCATCTATGAGACTGCTAATCAAAGATTCTAATGAATCTTGGAGGAACTGCCACCATCCATAATTCAGTTTGTGAAAGGTATCATATTTGAGAAGCATGGTTCAAGAGCAAAAGTCAACCAAAAGAACTTTATTCCTCTCAAAGGGCACTGAATGGGATTGAAAGAATTGTCCATAGCAACAGTTCTATATCTTTTCTCACACAACTGTCATTCTCTGAAGTATCTCATTCACCACATTCACACACCCAAGTTTTTTTTTTCTCTCTGTCTCCTTTTGTACCTTCCTCCATCACAAAGTTTTCAACCTTCTACCTTTCCACATCATATAATGATAATATAATTGATCAACCTAGCCAAGTATTCTTCCTAAATACTTTATTCCAGCTATCATTTGCACTAAATGATTCTTTGACCATTTTTTAAATTATGCATTCTAAATGTGCTTTGCAACATTCTAAGACAACTCTATGTGTATGCGTGTGTAAGTATGAAGGATACTTTGGTCAAGTGTGTTGAAAAGATCTGGCTGGCAGACAGAATGTTTGAACAGATGGGAAAGAAAAACTACAACTATTCCCACATTTGTCATTTTCATCCTGTCAGAGCTGATATTACTTGAGAATCAACATACTGATGTGTTTCACCGTGAGCATAAAGAAATTCCCATTATCTGTGTGTGGAATAGTCTCCACGAGCAGCCTCTGTTTTCATTTGTCTTCCACATGACAGTCCCAAGAATAGATCTATCTCCACTATGAATTAATAAGAAATGAGTATTATCATGGGAAAACTGAAATGGATGAAATTATGACAAGTTTCTTAAGGAAAGGAACCATTTCTTCTCCACAGTTCCTAACAGTACTCAAAACACAGTAGGCTTATCAGATCAAATAACCTAAGATTTTTCTTTACTAAGAGGCCAATATCTTCACACTATAGTGCTAACCCAGCTTCTTTCACCATGAGTAAGTATTGAATGGTCTTATAATGTCTGTGGCTTGGGACTTTATAATTATAGCTGGTACCATTAATCTTGTAGCCTCTCTTTTTCTATTATGTCTGAGATTGAGACTGAGTTTTTGTTATAGATTGCTAGCCTGTAGCAGTCAGTTGGGGAGATGAGACATCACTGAGACAGATAACAAAGAAAAATGGGTAACAAATCGGAAAAGATTAGGTAGCTTCATGGCACTATATTAAACAAACTGTTCTGAGGTATAGCAGTTAGCAGTCTCATCTCATGTTCCTACCATTTTTTCATCTGTCAAAGGGACTTAGCTACATATATAAATATCCCTCCTCCCTCGAGTCCTCACACTTAAAATAAAAACAACCACATTAGCAAACAGGCACATTTCTAAAATGCTACTGCAAGCCTAAGGAATGAAAATGAGATTTTGAAATTGAAGAGATTATAAGAAAGTGACCCAAAAGGCATTATAGTCAGTATTGAGGCTAAAATGTCTTGCTATAAAATGTTTTCATTAATTTGCCTTTAAAGTTTGCACATTAAAAATATTTAAGAATAATGAATTTATAATATATTTAAAAAATGGGAATCCGGGGAAGCCGGGATGGCTCAATGGGTTAGGCGCTCACTTTGCAGCGCTGGGGACCGAGGATCGAATCCCGGCCCCGGCCCGTGTGGAACCATATGCTGAACTGAGAGCTCCCCTAGTTCAGTTCTCTTTCTATCTCTGTATCTCTCTCTCTCTCTCCCTCTCTGTCAAAAATAAATAAATAAATAAATACATAATTAAAAAAAAATAAAAGAAATCCATCAACAGGCATTTCAGTGGTGTTCCTTGTTGATGTACTACTAGACAGATCTGAAAATTGTTATTTACAAAAAAAAATGTTAAATTACTTACAACCCCCTACATTTACATCTATTGTATTCCATTAAGACATGACTTAAGCCTAATAAACATCAGCCCCATTGCCTATCATTATGCACCAGTTCCCTGTTTTCTAAAAAAGTATTGTAGGTCTTATAACCATCAGAGATGTGATGTGGACTTGTGCATCTGCAAACTATGTAATTGTTATCAACCAATGCTACCCCATTAAATTTAACAATAATAAAAAAATATATATATAAATCCTCCAGGCAGAATCAAAGTCCCTATTTGGTAGCTTATTAAAGTGTTAGTTATAGCTGAGATGTAATGCAATTGTATTATATAGGAGGCATCATTATAGGCAATTTAATTTCTGTGACAAGATTAGTAAGAAAATACTACTACAAATGAGAAAGCTGACATCATAGAAGTTTAATAACTTGCTCACAATCACATGCAAAGTAATAGGCTTGAGGTAGGCCTGAGACTGGAGTCCAGAAATATTGGCTCCAGATCACATATCCTAATTAATATAACCAAATATCTAATTTATATTAATAGATACAAGAGTAGAGTAGTCATTTGAGAGAAAGAAAGGCAAAAACATGTAAAATACATCAAAACCACACAGGAAAACAAACTTTATGTCACCATAAACCTGAGTTTTTGATAGGATAAGTGCAAATACTGAGGAAGTTCAATGGACTTTGGGACTTTGGGAAGCCAGTTAGCAAGAATTTTGAATGAGATCATTTACCCAAACACTTATTCAAAGTTACCTACAGAATAACTTGAATGGAAGTAGTAAAGATGATTTTGTGTCAGTTGCCAAAATCTTTGATTTGTATGTAAGGAATGAGCAGCATTTAGCAGATAACTTCAGAGGGCAGGGTGAAAAGTACTATATATGAATGGCAAGAGCAGTAATAAAATGTGTTCTTCCCCACCTCATATTATTTCCATTAAATTATAGGTATATTTGCTTATAAATTATGATGAGAAGCTAAGAGAAGGCTGTTTATAATTCCCAGGTTTAGGAGAGGATACAGGGTAAGAGGTATCTCCATAGGAGTGAATCTCAATTCTAAACACTAAAAATGATAACAACCAATATTTATTGAGTATTTACTATGTGGCAGGCACTGTTTTAAACATTTTCTTCTTTTAAATAATTTTATCAAATTTATTTATTTATTTTAAAGATTTATTTTAGTTTTTGACAGACAGAGATAAAGACAGATATAGACAGGGAGAGAAGGGGGAGGGACCAGAGCAGTCTCCACAGTTGTACATCATTAATTTCTTTTTTTTTTCGACATAGGTTTATGCCAGAGGTGCTTGCGGAGCCACACAGGGCAGGAACTAGGCCAAGGGCCTACCGTTTGGGAGGCATGCCCCTGCAAGCTGGGAGCTGAACTGGGGGCCGCCCACATCTCTCCATCTGAAAGCTTGCCCTTGCAGAAACCAAATTGGGGGACCCCCACATGGGAAGAACACCACAATTCAGAATATGGGTCCACAAGGGCCAGGGTTGGGGCTCGGATTTGATCCTCAGACCTCGGGGCTGCAAAGTGAATGCTCAACCTGCTGAGCCATCCTGGCATCACCAATTTTTACCACATTTATTGATGTGACATTGGCTAGTAAAATTATATAGGTTTCAAGTGTACCTTTCTATAATGCATCATATATATATATATATATATATATATATATATATAATGCATCTATTATCCAAATTTTGTCACATGTGAGAAAAATGAAGGCTAAAGGGGCTAAGCAATTACAATTAGAAACTCCTTGAGTCAAGATTCAAATTCATGTAGAACCCAGAGTTTTACGACAGCTACTAGGCTACACTTTGAAGCAAAGTAGGAGGATAATGGTACAAAAATGATAACAATCCAGGGGGGTTTGCCTTGGAATAGCATCAAGTAAAAGGTTTCAGTAAGAAAGAAAGAAGGTAAGCTGGGATGGCTCAGCGGGTTGAGCGCTTGCTTTGCAGCCCCGGAGCCAGAGGATCTAATCCCGGCCCTGGCCCATGTGGACCCATATGCTGAACCGTGGTGTGCCCCCAATTCAGTTCTTGCCGGGGCCTATGCAGGAAGCTCCCAGTCCAGTTCCCGCCCTGCATGGCCCCCACCTACTTGTGTAGGATAAAACCATGTTGAAAACTGCTGACGTACAACTATGGAGACTGCTCTGGGCCCTCCCCTTTCTCTCTGTCTCTCTCTGTCTGTCTCTCTGTCAAAAAACAATAAAAACAAATCTTTAAAAAGAAGAAAAAGAAAAGGGGAGAGAAAGAACCATGGTATCTAATTTGTTTTCTCTGTATGATTACTCATTTAAATATTTTTGAAATAACACATTACACTTTTACTCTAAACTAATTTACCATTAATGAAACAATATATGGCATATTTTTTCCTCAGATAAATTGCCTGGGTACCTTGTGTGGATTAGCAGTAATGATTTACAATTTCTTAAGAATGTTACAAAACTCAATATTATTAATTTATTGTTCTCAATTGGACCAAACCAGGCAGATATTTGTCAATTATAGAACTATAAGAGCCTTTAGACATTTGCTTATTCCATTAAAAAGACACAGTAAATCTTGTCCATAAGATATTTGATATTTAAAATTATGCAACTTAATGAAATTTAAAAATGTAGAAGTGATGGTTATTCAACATTCTATTACTTTTAAAAACTTTTAGATTTACCAATGTACTTTTTTTCTGGTAAGAAAAATTTCTTCACTCTGGAAAATATACTTTGGCATATGGTAACTAGCAATGCTCAACTATTAACAGAATACCTAGTGAGTATGACACATAGGTAACTAGTTTAATGCTACATTCTACCACTTTCTTTTTTTTTTTTTAGAAATATGCTTTTTTTTAAGATTTATTTTATTTTATTGTTCGAGAGAAGAGAGTAAGAGCAAGAGAGAGAGAGAGACAGAGAGAAGTGGAGAAGATGCCCAGAGCAGTCTCCATAGTTGTACATCATTAATTGTGACAAGGTTTCATTCCACACAGGTAGCTGTGGAACTACATGAGGTGGGAAATAAACTGAGGGGCTCCAGTATGGAAGGCAAGAACTTTCACCACTATTACTACAGCTAACAGCTGTGCTGCAGTTCAGCATTTGGGTTTGCACAGGCCGGGGCTGGGACTCGATCCCCAGACCTTGTGGTTGCAAGACAAGCACTCAACCCCTTGAGCTATCCTGGCATCCCCTGCTATATTCGACTTCTCAAGTACAGAGTTTGGATCAATTCTATAGAGGAAAAAAGAACTATTTTTGAAAACAACTACCTAGATCAAAATCCTTGTTTAATAAAATGTGAGGAGGAAGGAGAATAATGGTGGCTGATCAAGACACCTAATTTTGAGATGGCTTTTTCTTTGTGCATTTTTTAATCAAGCTTTTATTTCTTTTATATATTTATTTTACTTATACTTAAAAGAGAACTTTAAAAGAAATGTCACTGCATAATTTCCTTTCCATTTTTTCTTTCCTACTTAGAAAGATCACCTACAATTGCCAAAAGAATCACCTCTAAATAGAACACAATTTGTTCTTGCCAGGCAGCAAAGAATTAAATAAAAGTTGCATACGGCTGCTCAAAACAATCTAGGCTTGAAAGATTACTAAGTGGGTTAGCAGCTTAATCTCCTTATTCATTTGTCCCCAGCTCCCCACAGAGATGCCAGCTCCCCTGCCCAGACCCTATAGTATAACCAGCAATCTCTCCCCAAGTTCTGCTCCAAACTGAAATAAAAGTGCCTTGATGAGAAGACACAAATAGAAGAGGGAAGACACATGTAAAACTTCTTCTTGGCAAATGTTATGAAAAGGGAAACTTGAATGACACAATTTTCAGTTACTTGCAAACATTTCCCTTTTATTTTGAAGCTTCTCCAAGCGATGAGAAATTAGAGAAGAAAATGAAAATAGTAAGCTCTTTAAATTTTACTTATTGTGCAACCAAATTTCATGAAACCACTTTCATTTGTAAATGGGAATAAACTTGAACAGTAATAAAATATATGAATGATGGTTTCAGTACAGGGCACAGACACATACATACATAATCAATTTTAACCCTTTATAGAGTATCATATATATCAGAGAAAAATAGAAGATGGTACTACTGAATGGCCTCAGTATAATTTTTGTTCAGTTTTGCACAGTTGCTTTAAATAGCATATATACACTCAGGGCTTTATGTTTTAAAATATATGAAATGCCCTGTAAAATGTAAAATTTCTTACACATTTTTAAGGTTCTTGGGTTAGTTGACTCATTATGAATTTTATTTGATTAGGGTGAGTCTTTTTTTTTTTTAATTTAAGTAGTTATTATCAACCAAGCATTTCAACACTGTGCTTAATTTTTCCAGGCTTAGAATTACTTGCCAGTCCTCAAATAGCAGGGTGACAAAACTTTATATAAGGATACATTTTTTTTTAATTGTGAAAAAATTGAATAAAAAAATATGAAAGATAGCCAGATTTATCTTACGGTACTGGTAATTTTCTCTTTAATGTTGCTTGGTTTATATTAAAAGAAAAACATGTGAAAAGTACACATAGCATAAAATTTAACATCTGAATCATTTTTAAATGTACAGTAAATACATTCACATTGTTGTGCAATGATCATCACGTCAATCCTCATAACACTTTTCATCTTGCAACACTGAAATAAAATACTCATTAAACAATTCCTTAGTTTTTCCTCCCCCCACCTCTGGCAACCACCAGTATATTTAGTATTTGTGATATTGACTACTCTAAGTATTGTATGTAAGTGAAATCAGACAGTATCTGTCTGTTTTATAACTGGCTTATTTCACTTGGCAAAATGTCCTCAAGGTTTATCCACATTGCAGCATGTGTCAGAATTTGCTTTCTTTTTAAGACATAGTAATAGCACATTGTATGTATATGCCACAATTTGCTTATTTATTAATCCCTCCATAAGCTTTGGAATGATGTATTTTTGGTTGAATTACTTTGATTAAGTTTACCTTGGTTGCCATGCAATTTCAACAAAGTATTGAGCTATTGTTCCTTTTCTTTCCAGTAAGATAAATGTTATTCATTTCCCAAAATCTCAGTTACAAAAGATTACCACTTCAAAAAGTGTTAGGAGCTACTACTAGGGAGAGCTGATTATTCTGGTTGTTTGGGCTTTCTTCGTTCTATCTGAACAGTGTGAAAGCCTTTTTCACAACATCAACAATTTTTAGTTAAATGATGATACACACACAGACACACACAAACACATTTTTTTCCAATGAAATTTGCCAGAGTGAAAGCCTCATTAAAATTTACTTCAAAGTAATAGTAAAATCTGTAGGCTGCCCACAAACTGGACAATTAGAACCCCAGAGATCTGCTTTCATGTAATAAAGTTGTACTTAAAATAGCAAGTCTTTATTACTAAAAATTGGGAGCTGCCAAGGCTCCAGTGACCCCACATGGGGCTCTTTTTTTCAGGGTTTTTTTTTATTAGTTTCAGGTGTTCAAAACAACATAATGATTAGACATTTACACACCTCAAAGGTGATAACCACAAGTCTATTACCCATCTGACACCTTACCATAGCTACTACAATACAATAACTATATTCCTTATGCAGTACTCTACATCCCATGACCATATGTATATTTTAAAATTATAGTTGACATTGACCATTATTTTATATTAGTTTTTCAGGCGTACAGCATTGTGGGTAGGCATTTATATAATTGATGAAGTGCTTCCCAAATAGGGCTTTCGATACCTACCTTACAGAACTTCTATAAGAATTAGATGTAGGGTTTCTTGAGTGCCTGTGATACACCAGGTCCAAAACGTAATATCTACTTAAAGCACTAGCATTGTTATTATTGAATTTAGTGACAGTAATTTCATATAACAACAGAGAGCTACATACTCTACAAGGAAGGATTTACTCATTTAGTATTTCACTCACTTGCAACAACCCCATGCATTCAATGACATTTTGAATCAGCATATGGTCTGAAATGTATTCATTATAATAGGCTTTGCTAATCCTTTCACTAGCATAGCAATCCTATACCAAGCCTTATCACTTAACCCTGTCCCTAGAATTCATTGAAGAACTTTGAAGATACACAGATTCCTAACCTTAAATAAACTTACTCAGGGGGGAGTCTCTGAGAGTGGATTTTGATGCATGCCTGACTTTGAAAACCCTTAATCAACTTATTATATCTGTGGACATAAAGAACCTTGTCCTTTTGTAATGTTATTCCATAATAAACAACACCTCTGCTGTCACTTTACGTAAAAATAATTTTCCTTCCAACAAATTGTGGTCATGAAGATTTATTTGAAGGTAGAAAATTTACTACTTTAAGAACTAGCATAGCATCTTTTGGGGTATAGTGGAGTTAATCTTTCAGACAGAAACTCAGTTTACTCTGAAAGGGACCATTTCTATAAGGCTTTTACTCAAATAGAGGTAATGTCTATCCATAACTCTTGTGGAAATCTTGAGCACAAGAAGTCAACATGAATGCGGAAGCTAAGCATACTTTTTAATAATTTATATGAAATATGTTAGCAGAATACGACCCCGAAGAGTCAGATATCTTCCTTCTATAAATTTTGAGTTAACTTGTCCTGTTCTACAAATTGGGTGTTTCCCCTATTTTTTTTGAAGAGTGACTATTAAACATAAGATATAACACACTGACATGTGTTATATCTTAAGACTGAAGAAAAAGTGCTTTGGGAGATGCACTATTAAAATTTGTCTAAGGAAACTACTGTATATCTCTGCCTGCAATGGGCATTTTCTTATGTAAAATTGATGTTTCCACTAATTCAGAAACAAAATAAAATGAGGCTTCTCCTAAAGGAGTAAAAAGCCTCATTTGGTACTTAAAGTTTGGTACTTGGAGTTGGTACTTAAAGTTTGGAAATGACCAAAGGGTCCCAGTGGTGAGGGATGTCCTCATCTGCAACATATGAGCAGGAACACAGAAGATCGGACCCTTCTGCTTCCCCCCTCTCATAACCATTACAATTATTAGCAAAGACAGGTTAATAACTAGTCTCATTTGTGCTCTGAAGGAATCAGGGTTGATTGAGTCTTACAGCAGTTGAGTGAATGCCCAGCACAGCTGTGAGGAGTCATCGTCAGCAAAGGCTTAGGTTGGAAGTAATAGGATGAGGCCAGTGTGGAGAAACTAGATAGTTTATTTCAGAGTTTATGTAAATTATATATAAAAGTGAATGGGAGACTAACTTATAATCACAAACTTTTGAGACCAATATGTATATATAAGTATAATATATGTGCACACATTTATATAAACATGTTTACTTACATATATATTATACAAATAAATTTATGTATTTATATAAACATGTACAAATATGTGTGTGTACGTATACATATATAATTTAAAATAAAATGAAATAGCCCATGTCATGCATGATGATTATGAGAACTGACACGAGCTAAAAACAGTTTGTTATGGGAGAAGTCTCTTCTGCTACTGGGGTTGAGGTGGTAAAGTATTGCTAAAAATATCTTTTCACTTTTCTAGAAAAATAAGACCACAGTTCTTTTACCTTATATACATATATACTATTTGATAAAAAAAATCTAGATTGAGAGGAAACTATTGAATATGATGAAAAAATGTATCATAAGAATTTTACTTAAAAATAAAACATAACGCATATTTATCTCAAGATGCTAAGAAACAAAACAACAAAACAAGCTAGCAACTGCACTTGCATATGGTAATGTTTGGAAATAAAAACTAATTTCTAGAGTGATTGTCAGTCAACCTGAAAAACTCCTTATAACTGTAGCCTCATAGACCCTTCTGATATGGGTCAGGTTCAAGTTCTTACTCTCTCACTAAGAACATTAAAATGACAGTAGAGCTTCCCCTTGCTCTTATTTTCTCAAATATGTATATTCGTAAATTCTGTTAGTTCTATTTGATATCTTATTTACAATAATTGCATCTAAATTCCTAAGTGACCTTTAGCTATTTTGTTATTTTACTATAGAAAGCTCATTAATAATTTATTTCTATTTTATAGGTTTTTTCAAAAACCTCTCTTTTGAATTAATACAGATTTATTTTTTCATTCTAATTTTTTTACATATTTCTATTTTCTTAATTTAAGCTTTATTTACAACAATGTTTTAATAAGAGTATGCATGATTTGACTCTACATATACATTTATGTAAAGTTATATCTGCATGTATAATATATAAACTGAAGCTGTACAGAAATGTGTTGTAGGTACATTTTCTTGCTCTTTTTTTTACTGCACTACAAAGTACAAATTTAGAAGAGTGTTTCTATTTTATGGAAATGTATTAACATTGAAAGAATAATAAAGTTGGTAAACTAAAAAGTCTGGTTTAATTCTCCTCTATATTGAGATGATTATTTTTTAGTTCAATAAAGTAATATATATGGGACACAACATACACTCTTATGAGTGGGCAATTATTAAGATATGTAAGAGTCATTAAAATAAAAATAGTTTAAAGTTTAATTAATGGTTTTAACACAGACAGAATATTTGGCCTAAACAAATAATTACTACTGGAATTATATTTGTGAATGTAATGCTCTTTTATGAATTTGACAACTCTTGCACAATTCCACTTCTATCATTAGTGGTTTTGGGGTTTAGAAATCAATAGAGAATGAGTGTGGTGCATCTGATGTAAGCTAAAGAAAGGACTGTAGAATCTGGAGCATCTGAAGTTTGCTTCTTTCAGTGTCTCAGTAAGATCTAGTGTCATACTTCCTTTGAAGGCTGAATAATGTTCCATTGTGTGTATATACCACATTTTGTTTATCCAGTTATTCATTCACCCAGGAACATTTGGGGTGTTTCCACTTCTTGGCTATTGTGAATAAAGCTACTACAGATATAGGTGTGCATATATAACTCTTTGAGGCCCTGCTTTCAATTCTTTTGACTATATAACAAAAGGGGTTGCTGGATGATTGGCAGTTCTATTTTTAATTTTTGAAAAACCACTATATTATTATCTATAGCAACTGCACCATTTGACAATCTCATCAAAAGTGCACAAGGCTTTTGACTTTTTTCATGTCTTCACCAGCACTTGTTGTTTTCTGTTATTCAGCTAGCAGTCATTCTAATAGGGGTGAGGTGATATTTCATAGTTTTCATTTGCATAATATTGATCATTTGTTCATATGCTTGTTGGCCAGTTGCATATCATCTTTGGAGAAAAGTCTATGTAAGTCCTTTGTCAATTTCAGAATCACATTGTTTGTATGCTTATTCATTCATTATTTATTCATTGGTGTTGCTGAGTTGTAGTTTTTTATATATTTATAGTCATTCATCCCTTATCAGATATATGATTTATAATTATTTTCTCCCATTCTATAAGTTGTCTTCCACTCTGGTGATTGTGTCCTTGGACCTAGATTTTTTTTTTTAAGTTTTCTATAGGCCGATTTTTCTATGTTTGTTTATGTTGATTGTACTTTTGGTGTTATATTTGAGAATCATTGACAGAACCAATGAAGCTTTTCTTGTGTGTTTTTCTCTTGGAGTTTTATAGTTTGAGGTCTTGTGTTTAGCTCTTTAATTCATTTTGAATTATTATTATTATTTTTTATATATAATATAAAATCAAGATCAAACTTCAATCTTGTGGATATCCAATTCAAGCAACAACATTTGCTTAAGTGAATGTACTTTCTAAAATAATATTTATGACCATCACTACTTCAAAATTACATTACATATTAATACTACTGTTAGAATTTATTGTTTAATGTATTACTAAAAGTGCATATTACTATCTCATATATTTATTTTTTAATATGATAAATGTATTTCAATATAATTTCTTTTTCTTGTAATCTTTTGTAATTGATTTCATTATTTTATTATTTTTTGCATTTATAATATAAATCCTTTATATTGTCCTGATTTATTAATTTAAAAATATTATGAGAAGGGGACTATGGGTTACACCAGACTGCCACAAGGGTCTATACTCAAAAAGTACTAAGAATTCAGAGATTGATTCAGTTACTCAGAAAACAGATGAAGTGTTAAACTGGATCAATGCAAATAAGATATATTTATAATTAAAGAACTGGCAAATTTAGTATTACTTAATGATTAAATAAATGACAAAAACCAAGAAGGTGAAGTCAATAATGACCACACAAATCTTTAACTTGAGTGACTGAGTGGTTGTTAGTGTATAGTTTTGGGAGTCATCAGTGTAGAAGTTGAATTTAAAATCATGAGACTGCCTGTGATCACCCAAAAGCAAAAAGTAGAAGACACTGACTGAAGATAAAATCATAGAATACCAATGTTCAAAGACCAGCCAATTCATTGTTATCAATGATGGTGCCATGCTGTATGTAGAACGTTTCAGCACATGAAACTTAACTAGTATGTAAAAAATAAAACTTTGATAAGCAATTGGTGGCTAATTTGTATAGGACCATTCATTATGACTCTACTATGCAGTTGTAATTTTTGTGCTTGCAATTATTTGCATGCCAAAAAAAAAAAAATGCAGCTACAACTGATTAGTTAGAAGCACAACCATCCAAATTTGCCCTCCTCTCAAAAAAGGTATGCTGTCTGTGAAAGTGCAGCAAACCTTTTTCCACATCCTCTGAGGCTGGTGAACACATTTTTCTTTGTCTTCTGTTTGGGGCTTTATTATTGCCTGATTTTCATGCCTGCAGACTAGTCACTCTAATGTGCTAAGAGTCAGTGGGATTTTCCTTTTATCAAACTTTATGTATTTCCTCCCATATATTGTACCATCTATAGTCTGAGAAAACTGAAAATGGAAGCTGTTTCTGAAGCACATAATTTGCCTTGTTAGTGTGAACAGATTGAATTTTTTATTCACATGTAATATTAAGAGTTAGGCAATTTGAACACTGTAACAATGAAACCTCATACATAATTCTGATCAAAGGTGACAAGAAAACTGTTACTCTACTTAAAAAAAAAATAGTGTTAGCCATCTCCTGAAAACTCAGCTGTCAGCTTGAATCAAATATATTCATATTTCCCTATTATAGTCTTAGGACCACAATGAAACTTAATAATTGTTCCTTGGAGTTTGATTTGCTACAAAAGTGTCATAATACAATCAGTACAATTTCAAGTAATTATTGAACTGTGTGAAGATAGTTATGATTTCAGATAGGAAATATATGATACTAGATGAGGAATATAAAACCCAGATTAAAATCTGATAAGATTCTGTTCTCATATAAATGCCAGTAATAATAAATGTGGAGACAGGGTAGCCTTTATGAAAACAAAACAGGTTCCTTTTTCAAAGGTTTTAATGATAGTTCAGATACTACTTGTTTACCATTTAATCATATTAAACACTTTGAATCTGATAAATGCCCTGTGATAGAAACAACACATATTAAGAAAGGGAAATTGGATAGTTTATTAGGATGAGTAAAACCAAAAGATAACATATTTTTTCTATATAAAATTTATATATCTCTATTCTATTTATAGCAGTTGTGTCAAATATTTTGGCTTCTCTTGGTCACATTGGAAGAAGAATTGTCTTGGGCCACACATAAAATACACTAACATTAATGATAGCTGATGAGCTGATAATAATAATAATAAAACAATATAAGAGATCTCAAAAAATCTCACAATGTTTCAAGAATTTGGTTGGACCTCCTTCAAAGCCATCCTGGGTCATAGGTTGGACATGCCTGATTTATAGTATTTGAGATTGTCATAAACTATTACCACAAAGATTTTAGGGGCAAATGAAGGCTTAGGTCTAAAATGTTCAATGGTTTTTTTCCTATGCAGGAAGCCCCAGTTCAGGTCCCACCCTGCACAGCCCCAAATCCACTTGTGTGGAATGAAACCATTTCACAACTAATGATGTACAACTAAAGAGACCATTCTGGGTCCTCCCTCCTTCTCTCTCTCTCTCTCTCCCTTACCTTCTCTCAAATAATAAAATAAACCTTAAAAACAAAGAGTTACTTAGAAGTAAAGTAATTGTTGTATATAACTGAACATTTCAGTGGATGCAATCAAAATTCTATATATTATTTGGGCATGATGAACAAAACCTATTCGTTTTCATAAGAGATAGAATAACATTTTGAGACATTAAAAAAGGTGATATTACTTACATCCTGCGCTACCATTTGTTGACACCAGAGTCAAATTGGAAGGCCATGGATTCCGAACAATATCTTGCCAATGAATTGTGTTTGCGTAACAAAGAAACTTGTTCTGGTCTACATAGACTCCACCATTTAGGATTTCTGTATTGAAACAAATAAACAAACAGAGATTTGTTGTCAAGCTTTTTGCTGATAAAAGGTAGTCAACAAAAATGATTTACTCAAACTATTTTTAATTTTGGAGTTACTTTGTAATAGCTAAGATACCTTTTAAAATATATTTTACTGAATAATATAAATTGATGCTAGAAATTTGAAAATATTTAAAAAA
>PVKE010001886.1:0-90934 GCA_004027555.1 Craseonycteris thonglongyai
GAATAAAAACTACACAATATTCGTTTCTTCACTGTTTATAGCAGTATTTCTAAATTTACTAGCAACATCAATCTACTCACCAGGAGGAGGAGGTGGGGGTGGTATTGGACTTTTAGATACAGAGTCATCTGTATTAATAGGTTCTATACGGTGACTCCTTTTTATTCTTAGTTTCTTAGTTTTCTTTTTACTGTTATCTATAAACACAAAAACATGGTACTTCATGCTTTTGGGAAAAAGTAAACTTCTATAATAAAAATTAAGAATAGAACTAGAATATTGATCTTATCATAAAACATAGCTTCAATTCAGTTTCATTCAAATTATCACCAGTAACAAAATGTGAACTTGCTTTTACTAATAATTTTTTTGAAATGATTGATTATTGAACAATTAATGAATATGATACAAAAAACAAAACCAAGAAGCCTATATTCTAAATTCTATGACAGGTTATTTGTTATTGAGAATACAAAAAAGTTCACATTTCCAAAAATAATTCCTATTTTTCCAAATGAATTTTAGATAAATATACTTGTCTAATTGCATGAGTTTCATAAAACTCAAAATGCCCTGGAGAAATAGGAGACGTGTTGCTTTATCTCAGTAGAATATATATAATGATTCTAAGTATAAATAGTCCAGAAATAATTCTTTGAAATGTGAAAAAAAGTTCCTAATCAAACCTAATCACAATTACTCATTAAAATAAACCCCAAGCAAGGTATGCCCAATATAAATATATACAATCAAAATCACATTACTAGACCTTGCAGAATTAAATTTTTATTCTTTCTAAAGATAACTACAGATTCTCACTGAAGAACATATAAACATTTTAAGGACACCTATGTTGTCCACATGTAAACTTAAACATGTAAAACAGGATGGCACAGTAGGTAAATAACCAGATGTCATAGTTACTGAAATATTTGCATGGACAAGCCCAAACTCTAAATTTAAATATATGTAATACAGTTTCTAAAACGGGGACTCTGTTACACAAGAAATAGTCAACAACTATGAAACCTACAAAGAAACACGTTATTTTTCTAAATAGTGTCATTTTAGACATTTGACTCCAAACAGAAACAAAGCATCATATTTTAGAACTGAAGCTGTAAGTTTCACAGCTGAGAGACAGACAAGAGAGTCTCGATTCGGCCTGATGTACTTTATCATGAGCAGTATCGAGGTCTTGAAGGAGCACAAGATACAGAACATATGACCTGAAATGGGAGTCTCAGCCCAGCCACAGATGAGACATATGATCTTAAACAGTTATGCAACTTCTCCAAGTCCTTGGTTTCCTATTCTACATGATGGAAGTAATATACTTTAGGATTGCTTTGTTAAATAATATAGTGCCATAACATAACATAAGGCATCTGAAACCATATTCTGAATTATAATTATAATAATAATATGATCGACTATTTTAGATCTTCCTACATTCTATTTTCAAATTATCTGCCCTATCATTTTGCTCTTTAACAATGTACTAGTATTACAAAGAACTCTTTCAATATATTGAGAGGTCATTTTAGGTCTAGTTTCTGTTTAACTCCCGCTGACAGAGGTATATGGGTGGGAATATGGCTGCCCTAAATTCCCGACTTACAAAAGGTATAACTTTCAAATTTAATTACTTTTTATATAGCAAAATACCCATGTTAGCTAAATGGCACCTCAGGGATTGAGATCTTATTTTCATAAACTCTTTGACACTGTACAAAAATTCTTACATAAAAGGAACCATAATGCTAACCAGGAAGGGCATGGAAGTAACCGGTTATTGGGTACCTCCCATGTATCAGACCCTGTGCTAAGAACATTGGAGGGTTGTTGTTATAAGTAACCTTAAAAACCCTGAGGAAAAAAAAACATGTTGCTAATTTTCCTTTTGGAGATGAAAAAACAGGACTGGAGAACATTACACAGCATAACATATATATAGTAGACAGAAAAGTCAGGATTCTATATCAGGTTGTCTGATTCCAAACATAGTTGTTTCTCTCTGATACCAAAAGACAGGAACTTCCTATTGAATCATACAGCCACTTAGAAAATAAAAGTATTTATGAGTTGGAGGTTTTATATGACATTAAGATAAGAGAAAAATGGCTATTTGATAAGACTTTTAAAATGTTCAAGTGATTATGTCTGCATCCTATAGAAGAAATAGCAAGTCAATAAAGACAATGATGCTGATTGTAGCATTGAGAGGCTTAAGACAAACACAAAACCCCAAAGAAGTCTTAAAGGTATTAAATACATTACAAGGATGCCTGGGGCTATGCTATATTCCAAATTTATGAAAATAAAATTGAAAATTTCTGTTGAAATTCTTTTAAGTTACAGAAGACTACATTTTAAAGCACAGTGAATAAAAACATTAAGTTAAACTGACTACAGAGTAACTAAAAACCATGATAAATACTGCATTTGGCAACAAAAAAATATTACATCTTTTGTGAAAATAATCTTGACAAATGAAAGTATAATTTAGTTGTATATGTATATATACACACACACAAATTATATATATGACAAATGAAAGAAGTATACTTGTTATATATATATGTTATATATATATATATACACACACACATACATACACACACACATTATATATAATAAATGTATAGCCTTTCACTTAATAACTAGATTTATCACCTGATTCTGACGATGGCTGGTCTGTCTCATCTTCGTTCTCCAACTCCTGCGTTAATGCCTCTTTATAACTTTCCACTATTCCACACTCGTGATTTTGGCTACCGTCACTGATCTGGCTCCGTGTCTCCGTGTGCTCACGCTCCATTTTATGTTTCAGGGCGCAGTCATCACTGTCTTTCTCCACGTTTTGCCTCTTTTTCTCTTTTTCAAGTTTTTTTTCATTCTAATAAAAATAAAATACATCATCTTTAATATAAGAGTGCATCTAAGATAGTTTTAAGGGAGAAATCAAATAATCCAAGAGTATTCTGTAACTTTGGAGAACTATATTTCCATTAAAAATTATTTGTTGAAGATATTAACACATGCTAGTTGCATAAAGGAAGAACAAACACATTATCAATAACTCCACAATCTAGAGATGACCACTATTTAATCACTAAGAGATGTTTTTCTTTGTCACACATATAGACATAGACCACGAACACGCACACATAAATGTGATGGATTATCTTTCTATATATACCTATTCATATATATTTTTTTCATACAAAAGAGAATTTAATTTTTTCACAAATATAATCCAGGGCTATCTGGAAAGTATCCAGCCATGTAATATGGAAATAGAGGCATTTATGGCTTAATTTTTTTCCTTACAGCACTCATATTTCTTTTCTTGTCAATGAATATATGAAGTGTTTATAATAATGACTGGCACATAGTAAAGCGTTATACAATGCAATGTGTTAGCTATTATTACCTTTTTCAATTACCGTTACATTATCATTTTGAATGGTTATATAACTAATATTACCAATTCCGAATCAATGGACAAAGACATTATTTCCAATTTTTCACTAGCAAAAGAAATACCATATTGTATTCACTATTTAAAATAAATTCCTAAGAGCAGAACTGCTGGGTCAATGGGTAAGTGCATTTTAAGATGTCAAACACTGCAAACTTCCCTTCAGAAAAGCTACAGTAAATTTATATCCCAGGTAAAAGGGCAGGAGAATAATGTTTCCCCATATATTTTTCAATGCTTTATCATTGCAATCATTATCAATTTTTTATATCTCTGTCAAGTTAACAAATAAATGTTTTACTTTGGCGTTGGTTTGATTTAGCTTAATGTTTTTATTACTAGTGAAGATGAATTATTAAATACCCCATTGCCTTTATTTTTTCATTAAGGAACTACTATGGTAACCCAATATCTACTTTTCTATAATATTTGATTCTCATTATTTTCATAGTAATTTTTAAGGGTTCTTTTTTGTCCTATGTGCCTCAAATGGTTTTCATTAGGGTTTGTTTGCCTGGGTATTGTTGTCTTTAACTTTAGCTTAAAAATTTAAATGTAATAAGATCTATCTATTTTCACTTTATGATTGTACTGCATTGAAAAATTTTCCTCCTCTACCCATATACAAATGTTTATAGTGTGGGCTAGTTTTCTTTTTATTGTTTTATTTATTGGGGTGACATTGGTTAGTAAAAGTTACATAGGTTCCAGGTGTACAATTCTACATGACCTCATCTATGTGTTGCATTATGTGCTTACCACCCAGTCAGTTCTCTTTCCATCATCACCATATGTTTAATTCCCTCCCCCTCCTCTGTGCTAGTATTTTTTTTTTTTAAATATATATTTTTTAATTTTTTAATTTTTGACAGGGAGAGAGAGACACACAGAGACAGAGACAGAGAGAGAACTGAACGGGGGAGGTCCCAGTTCAGCATATGGTTCTGCACGGACTGGGGCCGGGATTCGATCCCTGGTCCCCAGCACTGCAAAGTGAGCGCTTAACCCACTGAGCCATCCCGGCTTCCACTAGTATTTTTAAAAATTTATTTTATTGATTTTTGACAGAGAAACTGAGACAGAGAGAGAGGCAGAGAAGGGGGAGGGCCCAGAGCAGTCTCCATAGTTGACATTAGTTTTCCGCATAGTTTCACTCCACAGGTGGGCACAGGGTTGCGCAGGACAGGAACTGGGCCGGGAGCCTCCCACATAGGCCCCGGCAAGAACTGAAATGGGGGCACACCCCAGCTCAGCACGTGGGTCCACATGGGCCGGGGCCGGGATTTGATCCTCAGTCCCCGGGGCTTCAAAGCGAGCTCTTAACCCGCTGAGCCATCCCAGCTTTCCCATAGTATTTTTAAAGTTTCTTATTTTATATACATTTAAGTCTTCTAGAATTTAATGTTATACCGTGTTTAATAATTTTACTTTTTTTCCCTAAACAATTGTTCAGTTATTCCCACTTCTTTTTCTCCCAGATGTGAAATGCCATCTTTTCTTTTACAAAATGCTCTGATATAATTAGGTTTAGTCAATGTTTATCAATGTTCCATTGCTATGTGTGTCTGTTCTGGAACCAATACCTCACCATTTTTATTATCTGTGGTAAAAATCACAGGAATGTAAGGTGGTTCTCTAAAACGCAAACATTTTAAAGGAGAAATTTTGTGGGGGGAAAAAAGAAAATATGCTTGGTGTGAAGGAGACTATAGGTGATTTGTTTTCATTTGTTTCACTTCTATAGTGATCATCTTAAAATTCTTATAGCTTAAAACTCACAATAATTGCACTTTCTCCATGCCACAGATTAATTCAGAGACTTTCGATAGAAGATGTACTATTCTGTATACCAGTATTGTTCACATTTTCATTCTGTGAAAAATACAATGTTGGTACAAGTGCTAAGGCCTTCTAAGCAGTCAGTGGTACTACAAAATACTTGGTCATTATTTACAAGGTGAGCTTTACTATACATATAGAGCAAGTTAATGCTTTAAAGTGAAAACTCAAACTTGATTTCCCTCTTCTCTACTAATATTTTTAAAGAGTTTAAAATAAAACTTGACAAACAATATTTAATAGGATGGAGACAAAAGAATAGCCTAAGTTGTTAAGAAGGCTTTACTGTACTTAGTTAAATATAATGGGGCTAATAAAATGATTAAATACAATTAACCTTCTGGAACCTGCACAACTTAAGACCAAATATTTAATTTTACCCTAAGTTTGCAACATAAAGCAACACCAACGTTGCCCCATTGTCTTCTCATCTATGGAGCTGCCTCCCTGCTCAGCGGCCGTCGCCTTTGTGGATGGGCCCCTGCGCAGGAGATGGTGGGCAGCGGAGAATGGACAGACATAGACGCACACGCATACACACAAGCCCTTGACTTCTGCATGATTAAAATCTGCAAATATCGGTAAAACTTCTGACCATTGAAATAAATAATATTCACATGTTACAGTTTAAACTATAGTTTAAAACATTCTTAAGTATCCCACATAAATAATTACAAAATCACTTATGTACGCTAATACATTACAAGCACCTAAACGTCACTGTAAAGAGATAGCAACAGCAATACAGGGATAAAGACAAGGTAAATAAGAATAAATACATTGCTACTACCGTAGGACATAAATGACAAAAAAAAAAGATTGATCAGAACAGCAACTAATATAGTTGTTATACTCAATCTTAATTTTCATTGTCAGCTAATTCTGAAGTCATCTTTTCTTTTTATACTAGTTGAGAAGGTAAATTTGAAAAGGAAGAAAAAGCAGCAAACTTGTAACCCATCTCTCTCATGTACTTTTAGAAATAATCAGTCTTGGGTGAGACATTTCTTTCTATCTCCTTGCATCTTTCCTCAACTCTCCACCATTCTTAACTTCCAACTTTATAACTTCAGATATGCAAATTACATTTGCCACCATCCATACCTCAGCAATTACAGCTGCTATCGGCTGGAAAGGATTGACAAGAATAGGCTCTGGGTCCATCGCAGCCAGACCACTGGTTCCATCCAGTTGAGCCTGTTCTCTCTCTCTTTGTTCTCTATTATTCAAGGGAAAAAACATTGGAATCGCTGAGAAAATGCTGAATACTATTTAAGAATACCTACAACGAATAGATTTAAGGCTATTAAATTTAGCAATTTAAATATCTGGATATGGCTTTGAATTACTGAGAGACGTATAGAAATTCTTATGCAGGCCTTTACGCTCATGTAAAGATTAATTATTTGAATTTTAAAGAAAGAAATATTGGCAAAAATGATACTTCCTATGACTGATTTCTTAATGTCAATGGTGCATATGAATTATTTTTCTATGTGTCAAGGGTTTATAGTTATCAATTTATTAATTACCTTTCTAAAGCAAATGCTATCCTCTTCACTGATGTTAACAGACAAATAAGGGCTGTGTCAAGTTACATAGCATAAACGAACTAAATAACTATTGCTTTGCATAATAGAAGCTATAAAAATAAGCTGCACTTAGATTAAATTTGTATTTTGATATCTATTACCACTGAAAGTGATATTTACTATCTCTTAGATTTATAGTTAATGCTGCCCTATACATGCAGAGTAATAATTTATAAAACAAGTATTTAAAATAAAGAGAGAAAAATGAGTAGTATAGATCTTCACTTGGCTATAAGTATGGTTATAGCAATGTTAATGTTTGTTCCTATGATATTTAAGGGATTTGGTTTCCTAGGTTTTTACTACCTCTGTGACCTTGGGCATATACCTGGATCTTTATGCCTTAACGTTCCCATAAATGTGGATAAAAATACCAACATCATAAGGTTTTTTCAGCTAAAGTAACATATGCAAAAACACACTCTGTAAGTGAACATACTTATAAGACAGTGATTGTTATTGTTATTCTTTTATTAGTAAGCAACATCAGGTATCTAGTATTGAAATACTATTTTCAAATACCAACAATAACATATTTTACAGCTTTTCAAAAATATATGAACCTATTAGATTGGATTTAACAAATAAATTTCTCTTGATGTCAATTTACTTTTAGTTACAGACACACTGCTCAGGAGGAGAGGCCTTAGATCGCAGGCTTAGATCATGGCTAGGAGCCAGGAGGAGCAGCCTGCCATAACATGATCTAGAATGTCTCCATGGAAAAGGTAAGAACTTGGAAAAAATGACTAACACTTGGTTTCTTTTATCCAACTCAATTTTTGTTTGTTTCCTTAATGGAGAAAAAGCAAAGGAGTCTTCAGAAAAGTATGGCCATGTATTTTATTTTTATAAATATATAAAAGGTATACATGAATGGTTATTGTACTGAGCATTATGAAAATATATAGGATGACAGAAAGATTCTCACAGGACCTAAAACTTCATACACTCATACCATGTCAAGAAAGCCCTAGAGGCGTGCTATTGAGCACTTGGGGATGGAGCAGTATCTCTACAAGTATTTCTGTTCTTTAAGTCCTATCTCTGAATTAAATGGAAGATACCAGTAATCAGAGCATTTCTCTTGACAGTGTAAGGGAACACCTCACCCAGGTCTCACCAAGGGCAGTTTAGTAGGCGCTTCCTAACGGGCCGCAACTCTGTTAAAGCACACAGAAGGCCAGTACTGCTTAGGCAGATGGAGGACAACTTTGAATCTTATAGGACCTCACGTAACCATCTCTTCATTTCTCCCCTCCTCTACCATGTAAAAATCCAGTGCAGAAAAGAAAGAGAAATCATAGGATGAAGCACTAAATTCAACTTCTACTCAAATCTGAGTACTTTCTTACAGCATTTAGATTACAAGTGATTCTGTGGTCAAATTTATATAATAATTGTCTTTTTAATTCAGCATTTGCTAAAAGTTTAAAAGTTGCTATAGTTTAAAAGTTTCCTTTCAGAAAAATATATTTTTAAAATAATTTAAAAAACATTTAAAAAACCTGAGATGCAGCGTTTTAGTCTATTTTCTGACAAAACTAGTGTTGCATTTTGCTTCCGTTCATTGACCCACTAGCAGCTTACCTTCTATCTTGGCTGACACTAAAGAAGAGTGACTCAATCTCTCAGCATAAACCCAGGAATTCCTGGTAGTGGGAGCCTGTCTTGTGCATCCTGAGGTGTTCAGCAGCACCGTGGCCTCTCTCACTAGATGCCAGGAGCATCCAGCTGTGACATGGAAGCGTGTCTCCGAGACACTGAGATGTCCTCCGAGAAGCAAAACTACCCTGCTGCTTGAGACTCACTACACTAAAGGTAACCACTTAGATACAGAAAATAAATTTTTAAAACTCTGAGAAACAATAAATACCGAAGGAATAAATGTAACTATCAGAAAAATTAGAAACCTATCACTCAAATTTGTGTAGCAAAAGATCCATAAATATAAAAAATTTACCTGTCTTCCTTCACACAGAAAGAGGAAACTGAATAGATAAAACTAAAAAAGCGTTCATAAAATTTTATAATTTTTTTTTTTAAAGATTTTATTGATTTTTGACAGAAACAGAGACAGAGAGATAGAGAAGGGTGAGGGCCCAGAGCAGTCTCCATAGTTGACAGCATTAGTTTTCTATATAGTTTCACTCCACAGGTGGGCACAGGGCTGCGCAGGGCAGGAACTGGGCCGGGAGCCTCCCACATAGGCCCTGGCAAGAACTGAACTGGGGGCACACCCCAGTTCAGCATGTAGATCCGCACGGGCCGGGGCTGGGATTCGATCCTCGGTCCCCGGGGCTTCAAAGTGAGCGCTTAACCCACTGAGCCATCCCAGCTTTCCCCATCATAAAATTTTAGTGGTGTTGATTTTTCTATTTTTTTTTTAAAGATTTTCTTATTGTTTTTTGCCAAAGACACAGAGAGACAGACACAGAGAGAGACAGAGAGAAGGGGGAGGGCCCAGAGCAGTCTCCATAGTTGTACGTCATCAGTTTTCAACATGGTTTCATTGCACACAGGTGGGCGGGGCCGCACACAAAAGAAGCTCACTCCAGTTCAGCATATGGGTCTGCACAGGCCGGGGCCAGTATTTGATCCTTGGTCCCCAGGGCTGCAAAGCGAGTGCTCAACATGCTGAGCCATCCCGGCTTCCCGTTTTTGACTTTTGAAATGCACTCTGGTACAAAACTAACCTACTGACCTTTCTTCCCGTATTTTTCGCACTCGTTCAGTCCTTTCTCGCTTCTCTTGTTCCTCAAGAGCACGTTGTTCTGTTGTGTCTTTTTGGATACGTTCGTTTAAGGCTTCAAAGTCCCTTGCAATGATATGTAGCAGCCAATAAAGGCCTTTTTTAATGGATTTGTCAATTTTCTTTCCAGAACCCAAGATTGCTGAACAAGGTTCCTGGAAAAAATGGCAATTAATGTGATTTAAAGACAAAAACTTTTCCACAAAAATATCTATTCAGAAACCATTAAGTGTAATTGCTGATAAATCAAAATTAACCCATACAATTAATGATATGAAGCACTTGCTTATGTAACTTACAAAACATACCTTTAGAATGATCACTAACATTAGTACATAGTAGTTGAAATATTTTGTGTAAAATCCATAAGCTAAGATAGATATTATAACATAAGAAGTTGACAGTGTCAGTAGTAATTTTGAACAAACTCATTGTAAAACAAAATTTAATAACCAGAACAAAAATACCTCATAAAAAAGAGCAGGAAGTTTTACTTCCTCATACCAGGTAATTTATAGCAGTAAACATCTTATAAGATTGATAGTCTAATGACCATCTTCTGAAATCAGAATAAATGACTAAAACATCAGTCCATTTCCTGATGTAATTTTTCAAAATTGTAAATGTTCCCTATATTTAAATTTGCATTTATGTTTTCTTTACTGCTTATAAAATGTATAGTATTGACATATGTATATAGCTTATAGGTCCTGTTAGCAATATCTTTTTTTTAAGATTTATTTTATAGTGTTTGACAGAAAGAGAGGCAGAGACGGTGACAGAGAGAAGGGGAGGACCCAGCACAGTCTCCATAGTTGCATGTCATCAATCATCAGTTTTTGACATGGTTCTGTTCCACACAGGTGGGTGGGTGAGGATGGGTTCCCCTCAGGGTGGGAAATGGGCTGGGGGCCAAACCAGGGGCCTCCCACATGGGAAGCTCACCCTGGCGAGAACTGAACTGGAGTCACACCCCAGTTCAGCATATGGTTCCGCATGGGCCAGGGCCGGGATTTGGTCTTTGGACCCCAGGGCTACAAGGTGAGCACTTAAACCACTGAGCCACCCAGCTTCCCCAGCAATATTTTAAACAAATCTTTTTTGAAATCATAGAGATAGTATATGGAAGTTAGTAACAAAGAGAAAACAAATATTACATTATTAAGTAATATCAACAGAATAGTGAGAACATGATTTCCTGGGTAAAAAAATTATTTTAAAACATTAATGAATTATTTTATCTGCCTACCGCCTTTACAAAAATGAAGAAATACTGAACATGTTTTATAGGGCAAAAAACTAACACAAAACAAAAACTTACTATTTGACATAGGCACTTGTGCTCATTGACCAATTTTTCAAGAGACAGACATTCAATCACATCAGCTTCTCCTAAAGCCCCTTCCTTGTCTTGTTTATTTGCCAACCTAGAGAGAGATGAAGTAATTTTGTAGCAAATGTATAAGCAGACAACCACTTAAAAATATTGTGCCCATGTTCTCATTCCAAAGTTTTAAAACTCCTGATTACAGAATATACTGGCTTTAGAGAGTATTGTAGTGTCTATGTCATCATTTTCCTTTTATTTAGCTTTTAAAATATATTTGTAAGAATTGGTCTAAAAAAGAGAAATCAGGTAGTGTCAAGAAAATGAGCAATAGATCAACAGGCCAACAACAATAAAAGAGCTACAAATAGAAAAGATAGACTAGTTTCCACAACCCTCGGCCATCAATTCTAATTTCCACATTAGTTATGACTTTATCTTCTGAAAATACATCACATCATGGGGAAGCCAGGATGGCTCAGTGGGTTGAGCACTTGTCTTGCAGCCCTGGAATCTAAGGATTAAATCCCAGCCCCGGCCCGTGTGGACCCATATGCTGAACTTTCTCACTGGGGTGCTCTTATGTGGGAGGCCCCCGGCCTCACCTGTGGAATGAAACCATGTAGAAAACTGATGACGTGTACCTATGGAGACTGCTCTGGGCCCTCCCCCTTCTCTCTGTCTCTGTGTCTCTCTGTCTCTCCTTGTGTCTCCCTCTCTGTCAAAAACAATAAAATAAATCTTTACAAAATACATTGCATCATGATGTGAACGGCTTATCATCAAAATGTAACTATATCATATTTTAAATAACCAAATATTAATTTTGAGCTTGTACTATTAGAGATGTATCCACATAAATATGTAATTCACTGGACAGGTGGGCCCATTTCTAAGTAATTTTGTTTGCACAGAACTGGGCATATAATACATTATACTCAATTAGGAACAAACTAGGAAACAAATCAAAAACCAAAATAAGTTCTAAAAATATAGGAATTACCACAAAATACCATGATTTGCCTATCCAAGAGCAGAGGTCAAATGTTTAATAAAATACTATCTTGGGTCAGGGTTTGACAGACATTTCAGACAAATATATATTATTTAATAAATACACAGAAAAAAAAAATCTAATGGACCCTTATCACCTTTTTAAAAAGTGTCAATACCGCACCGCACCACTCTTGCTCATGTACATATCTTCCACTTTTCTGCTTTTAGGTCACTTCACCCCAACATTTAAAAATTAAAAAACATGACCAGAACACCACTATCACACTAACAAAATGAGTATTACTCAATATTTTTTATAAGTGTTATGTCCAAATTCAGATCCAAACAAAATACACATTACCATTTATTCTTTGAAGTCATTTTGAATCACTATCACTCCAGCCCCTACATCGCCCATCTCTGTACCATCACCACCAGCTCCTTCTTCCCTCCCATGACATTACTTGTAAAACAAAACAAGTCATTTTACTTTAGGATTTCTCGTGGTTAGCACTTAGCTGATATTTTCCTTATGAGGTCAGTTATTTCCTATGTCTATCTGGTGGTTAGACATACAGGCCGGATAAGTTTCAAGTTGAAATCTTTCGGCCAACGTATTTCATAGATGGTTTCGGGACTTATAATGTTTATGATCTGCCTTTCAATAAAAAAATTAAATCTTAAAAAAATTAAACTATTTCTAAAAAGCAAAAGCAGCCTAGAAATGAGAGTTTAAAAGCAACATATAGCTAAGGAGCTGGAAATGATTCCCTTTGGGAATTGGGAACTGAAAATGAAGTGTGGTAGAGCAGGCAGGGGTTGACTCCTTATCCTTATAAACCTTGAAATGATATGATTTCTTAAACTGTGTAGATGTATTAACTTGAGAAAAATAAAGAGTCAGTTTTTAAAAGGAAAAACCTATGGGTATATCAAAAATAACATGACATCTAAAATACTCCTTGGAGAAATTTATTTTCAGCATCAATATAGTAATACCAGGAAAAGCATATAGAAAAAGGAGTAATAAATATAGTAATTCTACACCTAAGAACAACAGAGAACTATTCAAGACAAATCATTAAACTCATGTGACTTGAGTATGACGGCCCTCTACACTGGGAAAGGGAGTCTTTAACAGAGGTGTATGATAAATCGTGAGCGGCAATTCTGCTTTCACAAAGTTGCCACATGAGAAAGTTTCCACAATCACTCCCCAATGACTTTAGGTTATCTTTACATATGCATATCAATATAATCATCAAATATTTAATAAAATATTGAATACAAAAGAACATATGCATGATGCCAACTGTATGTAATGTATGTGTTCTGGGAAATTTATTGTACTATACATGTACATCTTACAGTGGGAAAATCAGTGGTGTAGCATCCAGGAAGCTTGCATTATTATACCAGTCCTATTACTAACAAGCTCTGGATATGACATTTAACCATTCTGATTCTCAATTTCCTCATAAGATAAATAAGAAATTGATTAGTTAACCTCCAAAGATTCTATTTGGAATCAAATTATAATATCCAATGGACGTGAAGAAACCAGGTTCACCTCTCCTTTGGGGAACAATAGAGGACGACTATATATCACTGCCACCCTCTCTAATTGGTTGTGGAGTTGTAAAGGTAAACAAACCAACCAACCAACCAACCATGCACCTTTTCAGGGCTACAGCACTTTAATGTCTATGAGTGATTCTCCAGAACTTCTAGCTACCCTGGCAAATTACCGTGCTCAGAAAGGTGGAGCTCAGGTCTCTGAGTGACCAAGATGGGAAACAGAGCCCTTATTGACAGAACCCGGGCATGAACTATGAGCAAGAAATACATCTTTGTTTTAATCCATCAAGCTTTAATGACTGGATATTACCATAGCATAATAAAGCATATCTTCATTGATAAAATGGAACTAGGTAGAATTTTTCATAAACTGAATATTTAAAACTCACAAAAACTTCCAAGTTAAATTACTTCATAAAGCTAAAAATCTTTCCAATTTATCTCTTATAATCTGAAATTTTATGTTAAAGATTATATTAGGTTAATTACAATTAACTGTAATTATAAATAACTTAATATGCAAAATTATATATATTTATAAATTGTTTATTATAGTTTAAAAGGAGTGCAAAGGATATAAAAATGAGAATATCAAACTTTCCGCCCATTTAATTGGTTGCTCTAGTACTGAAATCTTTAATTAAAATCACTTTTATTTTTTAATAAAGAACATAAAATTACTACACTCATATACCATAATATATATTTCCTGTTTTGTTTATTTACTACTTGGAAGGACAAAAGCCAAGAAGTACACTCCTAGAAGACATGCCTGACATATAGATCATGTCTACTAAGTGTTTTATATTGATCTATTTTCTTAACTCCCAAAGTTTGCAGTCTTATCCATATTGCCTTCTTATATTCCTCCTTGACTGATATTCCTTTCACTAATTTTCCAGGTTTAATATTGTGATTTATTATTGCATATTGCAAACAGCAATCATACAGCAAAATGAGTATAATCTTAATATTAAATAGACCCAACTAACGGGCAACAGAATCTTTAGTAATAGGACACTTTCAGAATGACTTTTACTTTTAAAAGATAAAGATATAATCAAGTCAAAACTTTCATTTTAAGATACACCTTCCAAGAAAAATCAATTATGTGGCAGTATGATGGCGCAAAAATTAATTTGAGGGCAAATGTGTATCTATCACTGCTTTCTCAGTTACTGAATGGGACTCATAAGAGCCCTGCATTATACAAATAATTTACAAATAACTTTACACTGTTTTTCCTATATTTGTGATCTTTATGAGAAAATTCCTACTGATTTTTCTAAAATTTTTAACCTCTTTCCATAAAGCCAGGAGGATTTTTCCTGGGAGATGGATATAGCTATGTGAAAGCAACTGTTACTGGGGGGAAATACCAAGCTTTCCTTTGTTCAACACAACCACTTTTGCTTCTTAGAAGGAAAGGGAAGATGAAGGACTGACTTCAAGAACTAAAGCAACGAACAAGGAAACAGTACTCTAGAGACAACCATGTGTCAACTACAGAAGCAGAGGAACAAGGAATGATTCTACAGATAGATTTTATTTGAAAGACAGCCTGTAGCTCTGAGGCGCCTACATGACATCCAAAAACTACAAGAGAGTATTAATAATTTGACAGATGATGTTAAAAAATTTGGATAGCAACAGAAAAGTCTGGTGGCCTCAATGAGAAAAAGCGATAAAAAAGCAAGCAGAACACATTAATAGGTTTCAGAGGCTGAAAATAGTCCATCATCAGTGGTCACAGGGACACTTAAATCTCAGCATGCTGCAATGTTCTTTCATTTGTCAGCAAACTATGTTTATATACAATGACACAAGAGCAGTAGAGCGAGAGATGTGCAAGACATTTATTCTCTGTCAGCTTGAAGTGTTTGAAAAAGAAGTTCAGTACCTGAAGAAGTAGTAAATGATATGCCTCATCATGGACAATGGGAAGTCTTTAATGAAAGCTTATAGAATCAGTATTACTAACGTACAACTCTCAGAGATAGAACAGAGATACAAGGAACTTATTAACTGTGAGAACCAAATAAATAAGGGAGCTTTTCATTCAACTATCTCTTTTAGTAGAGGAACAAGAAGAAAGCATCAACAATATTGAAATGAAAAACAAAACAAAACAAAACAGAAAAAAACAATATTGAAATGATAGTGGATGGTACAAAAGAAGATGTTAACATTACTAAAGAGAAATGTGGACTAGCTGTAAAATACCAAAAAAAAAAAAAAAATCCTTGCAAGGTACTGTGCTGTCCATGCTATGGCTCCAAATAAAGAAGCTATTTTAGAAATTTCTGCAGCTTTAGAATGAAGGATGTCTGATATTTTAGTGTCTTGCGTTTTCTTCATTACACAGATCCATTCACATACCTTATATCACTATTAAGCAACAGTTTTACTCTTTAGCTCTTAACACTAAAATTACACAAACTTCTAAAGCCAGTGATATAACACAAGTCTTCATTTACTAAAATAAAAACAGAATTATCTAGCTTTACACTCATCTACTGAAAATAAGATCAATGATCTTAAGTTTCTGATCAGGCATCAAGCTCCAAGTAATTTTTGTAATTTCAAATGCCTTTACTAAACGAATATCAGTAAGTGACAACTACTTAAGCAATCCTCTGGTTCATTTCAGAGTATTTTGGTAGTTAAGAACTGCACAAAACAGGACCTCAAAGGTTGTTATATTCAAGCAAAATTAAACTTGAAAGATCCTGTAAATGAGGTGGATTTTGAGGACACACTGATGAGCATAAAGGTTTCTTAGAGTATTTAAGAAATGAGGTGAGTAGAAAAAGCCTGAGAAATGGGCAGTTTCATCTGCCAACATGAGAGCACTCCATGCCACACGTCGCTTCTGCTACGGTGATTTCTGTCTAATAAAAACACTACGGTGTCTCCTCATCCGCCTTATTCACTGGATCTGGCACTGTGTGACTTCTGGCTCTTCCCCGAAGTAAAAAATGACCATGAAAGGTAAACATTTTTAATCAATTCAGGACACCGATGCAGTCACAAAGGTGCAACTGAAGACAGTCATCTCTTTGGAAAGTGGCAAGAACGATGGGATCGGTGTGTTCCAAGGGAGGGGGAGCATTGTGAGGGGCATTAGCGGCGATCTGTCTCACTGTAATAAATTCTTTAAAATTTAAACATTCACTGTATTTTTTTTTTTTTAATCATACCTCGTAAAAGGCTAGAAAGCCCAGTCTTGGATATTCCAAATTTTAGACTTAAAGCAGTAGAGTAGTAGAGGAGACTGTGAAGGAACAATCAGTGAACTGGGAGAAAAAACAAAAAATGTGTGCAATGCAAGTGTTTAAGAAGAACAAAAGCTGAGGAAATTGTCAATTTTAGGTAAAATAAGAACAGTAAAATGACAGATTTGGCAACATGGAGATGATTTGTTGACTCCAATAAGAATAGTTTCAAGAAATTGTGGAGATAGGGGAAGCCGGGATGGCTCAGTGGGTTAGGAGCTCACTTTGTAGCCCTGGGGACTGGGGATTGAATCCCGTTCCGGCCCGTGGGGACCCATATGCTGACCTGGGGTGAGCTTCTCATGCAGGAGCCCCCAGCCCAGTTCCTGCCCTGTGTAGTCTCCGCCCACCTGTGGAGTGAAACTATATGGGAAACTAATGACGTACACCTATGGAGACAGCTCTGGGCCCTCCCTCTTCTCTCTGTCTCTGTGAAAAACAATAAAATAACTCTTTTTAAAAAATTGTAGAGATGGAAGCACAATTTGAGTATTGTAAAGAAAGGATGTGACGAATTGTGATAGCACTAGAGATGACTCTTTTCCAGAAGTTTGAATAAAGGCCTATAAAAAAGGATTCAACAGCAGAAGAGGGAAACAGATGGAGGCTAAGGATTCTGTCATACTTAAAAGTTAAGAAACACAAGAGCACATTCTGCTGATGGAAATGATCAAGAGAAAGAGAGAAACTCTTGATAAAGAAAGAAAAGGGATAATATGAAAAAGAAACAGGTGGGATCTAGGGTACAGATGGAGAAGCTGGCCTTGACTAGAAGCAGAAACAATTCTTCCTTATACATGAAGGAAGGCAAGGTTTAGGTATAAAAGTGGACAGTTGAGCAAATTTGGTGGTGGGAAAATGAGAGAATCCTAATGTGACAGTTTCTACTTCCTCAAAGAGGCAAAATTATTAACTATTCTACAGTAGGATAAGGGAGAACAAAAATACACATACATATACTTCCTAACACTATAAAATAATTTTTAATTTATAAAATATAAACACATTGGAGAGCTTTGTACTTTGTCAGTTATCGAGCATTACTGTAGAAAAAGATGTTTCACATATGTTACCTTCAAATGTTTAAGAAACATTGTAAATAAATTTAAATTTGGTGATAAACTCCCAACCTAATCAAGTGGTGATATAGTTCTCCTGTTCCTTCAAAAGTTATATTATATCCTTTTATCAAGTGCAGGCATGTACAACCTGTGGTCCAGGTTAGCTTTGAATGCAGCTCAACAAATTCTTAAAATACTATAGAATTTTTTGTGACTTTTTTTTTAACTCAACAGCCATCATTAGTGTATTTTACCTGTGGCCCAAAACAATTCTTCTTCCAATGTGGCCCATGGAGGCCAAGTGCCTTACCAATACTTGTTTACAATTGTTTATAAATTGTTTACCATAAAAATTAAGAATATTAATTACTATGTAATATTCATTAGCTTAATTACAATGGATATGTAAAATAATAATTTTCTCAGTCCCCAGGTCTGCAAAGTGAGAACTTAACCTGCTGATCCATCCCGGCTTCCCCAAGAGTTCTTTATATATAATTATAGATATTAGCCCTTTATCAGAGGCGTTATTTGCAAATATTTTCTCCCAATTGGCTGGTTGACTCTCTGCTTTGTCGATGATTTCCTTCACTATTCCAAAGCTTTTTAGTTTGGTATAGTCTCATTCATTTATTTTTGCTTTTACTTCCCTTGCCTTTGAGGTCAGGTTCATAAAGTCTTCTCTGAACCCAAGGTCTATAAGTTTAGTACCGATATTTTCTTAAAATTTATTTATTTACTTATTAATTTTTTGACAGAGAGACACAGAGACAGAGACAGAGAGAGAACTGAGCTGGGGGAGCTCCCAGTTCAGCATATGGTTCCAAACGGGTCGGGGCCGGGACTCGATCCTAGGTCCCTGGCGCTGCAAAGCGAACGCTTAACCCACTGAGCCATCCTGGCTTCCCCCGATATTTTCTTTAATGCAGTTTATTATTTTGGGTTTTATGTGGAGGTCTTTGATCCGTTTTTAGTCAAATTTCGTATAGGATACTTCGTGGTCCAGATTCATTCTTTTACATGTGGTTCTCCAATTTTCCCAGCACCATTTACTGAAGAAGTTTTCTTTGCTCCATTGTGTAAGTTTCTCTCCTTTGTCAAAAATTATCTGTCCATATATTTGGGGGGTTATTTCTGGGTTTTCAATTCTGTTCCATTGGTTTGTGTGTGCTTCTATGCCAATACCAAACTATTTTGATTACTGACATTTTGTAGTGTAGACTAAAGTCAGGGAGTATGATGCCAACAGCCCTTATTCCTTTTTCATAAGATTTCTTTGGCAATTCGGTGGATTTTATGTTTCCATATACAGCTGATGATATTTTGATCCGTTTCTTTAAAGAATGTCGGTGGGATTTTTATGTGAATTGCATCAAACCTGTATATTGCTTTGGGTAATATGAAGAAGGCAAACTGATGGACTTTAAACAGAGAAGTAGTAGTAAAAGAATGAAATTTGCATTTTAAAAAGAATTCTCATATTCTTTATATATATGATGGCATTATTTCACTTCTTGAAGTATGTAAAAGATGTACTGGTTTTGTAATTTGAAAAATGTGATATAAAGAGCTCCTGCTAGGAATATGGTGCAGAGCTAGGAAGACAGGCAAGACTGCTGCAGGGTGGGACTCTTAAGAGACTATTGCCATCAGTAGCACAAAGGGGAAGTGAGGGTGAAAGGAGGTAACATCAAAGGGAACAGAGAAGAGTAAAGAGATTTGGACAATATTCAGAGAGCACTACCAAGAAGAACAGGTAAACACAACTTCCAAATATGGGGTTTGGGCAGATATTAAGAGGACTTTATAAACAGAAAACAAAAAGGGTGGGATACAATATTTTACATATTACATGATCAGTGCATATAGTACATATTTTATAAAATTATGCACAGGAAATTCATCAAAATGGTAGATGTGGTTTGCTCTGCATGGTAGGTCATTTTTTTCAACTCATTCTTTATCTTCTAAATTTCTTAAGAATATGCTTTTTGGTATATTTTTGAAGTAAATTCATTTCAAAAAGCAGTTTACCTTTATTATTACAAATTTTACGGCTGTAAAACTCCCTTGAGAAAAACGGATCACACGGCAAACCGCTCTATAGTTCATAAACATATTATACCATCCAGAATTCATTCTTATGTATGTGTGAGATTTGACTGTGAAATTATAATGGTGAAACAATCACCCTAGTTGTGGTTTTATGTTGTTGTTTTTTTCTACCCTGGACATTTACTAGCTGAAAAAGGTGAAAAAACTGAAAGCAGATCATCTTGCTGACAGTTATTTGATTACTCAGTAGTCACTATAGTCGCTTATAAATTACATGCCTTGCATTGGGGCTTTTCCACATACATCTGCATGAATGACTCTCTCACCTCAAGTCTCATCTTCTTAATAACATCTACTAGATTTATCCTAACAACAAGAGTGATATGCTCCTGGGGATGCTGGGATAGCTCAACTGGTTGAGTGCAAGGTCTGGGGACTGATCAAATCTTGGCCCCAGACCATGCTGAACTGTGGTGTAACCGTGGGATGGCAGTGAAGGTTCTCACCTCCTATGAGGGAAGCCCCCAGTTTGTTTCTTCCCTTTGCGTCCCTGCATGCACCTGTGTGGGATGAAACTATGTCAAAAAACTAATGATGTACAACTACAGAGACTGCTCTGGGCCCTCCCCCCCATCTATCTGTCTGTCTCTCGCTCACCTTTTCTCAAACAACAAAATAAATCTTAAAAAAAAAAAGGAGTAACATGCTCCCTTTATCACTATCACCATAGGATTGCCAATCTTCTTTTACCTGCTTTGCTTTCAATATACTTACCACCTAATATATGACATAATTTATTTATTACATTTATTGTGTGTCTTACCCCCTAGAATATGGGTTTCTGAGGTCATAGGTGGATTTTTACTGTTTTTGCTCCCAAATGTATCATCACCAGAATGATCCTTAGCAATTAGTGGATGCTCAATAAATATTTGTTGAATTCACACAAGCATTTATGAATAAATGCATGAAATAAAAAAAGATGAAATATAATGACAATTAGGTTCAAAAAGCACACACAATTTCTTCATAGATGAATAATATCAGGCATTAATACTTTTTTACTTTAGAAGTCAATGGTTTTCTGCTTAAACATTTGCAGAAACTAATTTAGTCTATGAGGTTCAACAAAGTTCACTGTATATGTCTATTAAAGTTTCCTTCAGATTAAAAAAGGTAAGATTGGGGAAGCTGGGATGGCTCAATGGGTTAAGCGCTCACTTTGCAGCGCTGGGGACCGAGGATTGAATCCCGGCCCCGGCCCGTGAGGACCCATATGCTGAACTGGGGAGTGCCCCCAGTTCAGTTCTCTCTCTCTCTCTCTCTTTCTCTCACTCTCTGTCAAAAATAAATAAATAAATAAACAAATAAATAAATAAATAAAGGTAAGATTATGTAAACCAAATAACTTCTCTAACTGGTTAAATGCATAAAAATTAAACAGTATAAGCTTTACCAATAAATAATGCAATAAAGTTTTATTTTTTTGTAATTGGAGCTTCCAAACTTCCTCATTTTAAAATGTTCATTTACTATTGCAGACTACTGCATAACTCTGCTTACACCTTCTCATTTAACTACCGTATTTTCCGGCGTGTAAGACGACCCCCTAATTTTACAGTTAAAACATAGGTTTAGGCCTATATTCGCTGTATAAGACTACAGCCTCGGGGGGTAGTCTTATACAGCGAATATAGGCCTAAACCTATGTTTTAACTGTAAAATTAGGGGGTCGTCTTATACGCCCGGTCGTCTTATACGCCAGAAAATACGGTACATGTTTGTTTGTTTTAATCCTTATGAATCACAAGATGAGAGCAAATAGAAAAGACGACAAGGACATACACTCAACTTACTCTAATTTTAAGAGCAAACCATTTTCACTTGACTATGTCTTATACTTGTAGCACCATCTGGTGTTTACTATGCAGAAATAATATGAGGGCAGGCAATGCAAAAAGTCCTTTGTCAACTTAAAGAAAAATTTTTTTTATTGTTAAAATTTATTGGGGTGACACTGATTGGTAAAAACTAGATAGTTTCCGGATATACAAGTCCATATCACATCACCTATGCATCGCATTATGTGCCCACCACCCAGAATCAGCTCCCCTTCCATCACCATATATGCGGTGTTCATTCCCACCTCCCCTAACCCCAGCTCTCCTTCCCCCCTTCTCCCCAATTCCCCAGGTAAACACCAAACCATTGAGTGTGTCCATAATGCTGGTGCCCACTCCTACCTCTCCTCCTCTCCCTCCCCCCTCCTCCCTTTCCCTCAGGCAAACACCAAGCTATTGAGTGTGTCCATAGGTCTCTGTGTCTTTGTTACTTTCAGTTTTATATTCCACCTATAAGTGAGGTCGTATGTTTCCTGATTCTTTCAGTCTGACTTATTTCACTTAATAATATGGTCTCAAGATGGCAAGGGAAGTAAAAGCACAAATAAATGAATGGGACCTTATCAAGCAAAAAAGCTTCTGTACTGCAAAGGAAACCATCAACAAAGCAAAGAGACAACCAACCAACTGGGAAAAAATATTTGCAAACAATGACTCTGACAAGGGGCTAATATAAAAAATATACAAAGAACTCGTACAACTCAACAATAAAAAAATAAGCAATACTTGGTCAACTTTTAAAAAAGGTTTAGGCAGACGCTGGACAAAATAATACAAGCATGTGACTAGATGACAGATCACATGTTTAATTTGGAAATATAGAAGTAAAAATTGAGACACCAACGTGGCATTAGAAGAATAAACGATTTAAATAACTTTTAAACAGGAATACTCTGCAAGACAAAAAGGACACTGGCAAAACAAATTAGTCATGAAAGGAGAAAAAATTTGAAAAACATTCTAGAACCTTGTTAATAAACCATTAAAATGCAAACTTTGATAAAAAGGACATTTTCAAATAAAGAGTTTATATCTGAATACCCGAGGATCTGACTGAGTCTTCTTCATAATATAGCCCAACCCTTAACCCCTACAGATAGTATTATGACAAGGCCTCAGTATATTAACAACTCCTAGTTTATTACATACATTTTATTGTATTATTTGACTATTGATCATGACTATTTTAGCTTATTCAGTATTTTGTAACTTAGGTAAATGTCTTTATTGGCTAACGCCGCTGCCTCTCGTTTTATAATGATATCAACATTACTTACACCAATATAGGCTTTCCTGATATCCTAGGATGTCTTAGCACTTCTGACATTGTCTCTTTTGTCTCTTCCATTCTCTCTTCATCACTGGAATCCACAACAAATATTACCCCATAGGACTCAGCATAGTAATTCTTCCAGATTCCCCGAATTCTTTTTCCACCTCCCAAGTCAAAGATGGTGACTTCAAACTTTCCTTGTCTAAGGTCAATTTTGGAAAATCCAACAGTAGGAGCTACATCTTCAGGATATTCTGTTTCAAATGATATAAAAGAAACAATCTTTAGACTTTAGTTTAATAACAACTTAATTTCACAACTTAAATGACATAAAAAGTATCATACTTTAGTACTAAATGGAATGTTTATTAGTTTCTTAAACTTAAGCATTATAGCTAAGCATGCTGGTTTGGAAGACGAGTGGATACAGAATTTATATTCCATGTAGATAAGAACTTCTCTGTTTTTTTTTTTTATTGATATCACCCTAGCTCCTGAAATAATGCCTATGATACAAAAGGCATTTAATAAGTATCTGTAGAATGACTGACAAATGAACTTTAGCCTGTTAAGGATATTGACTCTCTAAGTTACAAACAAAAATTTCAAACCTTCAACAACACTACAGACATCCCAAACAACCATTACAACTTCTGTGGAGTTAGTATGTTCTCCAAACATTTAGAGAATAGCTTAGAAGAACTGAATAATGGGAGTAGCTACAAAGAATAGGACCACTCTTTTTTAATTAACTGCATTCAAGCTATAATTGGAATAAAGAGACTTGTGAGGGAAGCTTACGGATATAAAGCGTAGATTACCTTATTTCTACAAGAAGATGTTCTGAATGTCCTTCTAAATTTATATTTTTATTTTTTATTTCAGTATATGGCAACACCAAGAAGTACAGGATATATATAATTATAATGGCCAAGAAATAACAATAACTATAAGAGATTTTAAAAGGTCTCCAAGATTCAAGAAATACTTGAAATAGAAGTTGGGATTTGGGACTTAAAACTGATAGAATTTAGACAGAAGAGTGATCTAAGTCTAACAGAAATGGCAAAGGCAAGCTGAAGAGAAATCCAAGATGGCAGAGCAGATCAACCCTGTGCTTGCCTCATCCCATGAACACATCAAAATCACAACTAAATTATAGAACAATCACCCTAGAGAAACATCTGAAGTCTAGCCGAACAGAAGTTTTATAACTAAAGCTATAAAGAAGCCACGTCGAGACTGGTAGGAGGGGTGCAGATGCAAAATGAGCTGACTCCGAACCTCTGTGTAAGTTGAGAATAGGGAGACACACCTTGGCCACAGAGGTTCACCTCGGAGGAGTGAGGGACCCCAGCCCCACACCACGCTCCCCATCCTGAAGTACTAGTGCCGGGAAGATCTGGCTGGGAAAAGTGGGGATTCTAAACATCCAGGTGGGCTGGAGGCTGCAGGAAACCCACATGTCCTCCGAGAAGGACCCACATGTCCTCCGAGAAGGACCCACACAGACTGGGTCCCAGGCACTTTCCCTGGGCTCCAGTGGAGTACAGTGACTAGGGGGCTTCAGAGGCACATGGGGGGCAGACGGAGGTGTGTGGCTTTGGGGGCGGGGGAAGGGCTGCAGGACAGTGGCATATGTGGGGTCCTCTTCTAGTGCAGCCAGAAGGCACCATTTTTCCTGTGTTGAGCCCTTCGCCCATGCCCATGAACAAATCTGAACCCGAGTGGGTCTGATAAGCTCTGCTCATTCTGCTCCAGTGACTCCCTGAGTCCTCACCAAACCCAACTCCATACTGCACCAGAGTTTACCAGTGGCAGAACCTACAGGGAGCTGGGAGCCAGAAGCCGGCAGCCAGCCTTGAGTGTCATGGCTTTCTGTGAAGCTACCCCAGACCTGGTAGGGTGGCAACCATCCTTGGTCCACAGTGTAGCTTTCCCACGTGCCTCCAGGTTTTGCACAGGCAATGAACAACCATGGGTCACTTTGTAGCTTCTATCAGATACTCCCTGGCTGGTCATAGGTAGTGGCTGACTTGCGCCTGTACCAAAGGCCCTCCCAAGATGCCTCAGACCAACAGACTTGCAGGTTTGCTTCAGGCCATAGCACAGTACCACCCAATTAGCTCACAAGCAGCACACCAAAAGGGTGGTCTCAGTAGGCACCCGAGTTCGCTGGATAAATCATACTCTGTGGCGTAAACCCAGCATAGCAGCCCACAAGCTATGGACATGGCCAATCCCACAGCCAGTCAGCCTGAGGGTAAATCTCACCCACTGAAGTGCCAATAACAATCAGTGTTCAACTATGATGAGAGGGCATACACAAGCCACACAAGGGACACTCCTGGAGCACCCAATGCAGGTGACCAGGGAGACTGTGCCACTGGACCCCACAAGGTAGCTGCTACATAAGGCCACCGTAAGACTGAGAGACATAGCAGATCTACTTAATACATGGAAACAAACACATAGAGGGAACCAAAGCGGGAAAACAAAGAAACACCTTCCAAATGAAAGAAAAGGAGAACACTCCAGAAAATGAACTAAACACAATGAAGGCAAGTAACTTACCAGACACAGAGTTCAAAACACTGGTTATAAAGATACCTAGGGAACTTAGTGAGAACTTCAATAAGACAGCAAGCGTAAAAAAGGACATAGGAAACATAAAAAGAACAAATCAGGGATGCCAGGACAGCTCAGCAGGTTGAGCACTTGCTTTGCAACCTCAAAGTCCAGAGACTGAATCCAGACCCCAGTCCATGCAAACCCATATGCTGAACTGTGGAGCAACTGGCAACCACCAGGATGGCAGTGAAGGTTCTCACCTCCCATATGGGAGGTCCCCAGTTTGGTTCCCGCCCCATGTGGCCCCATGTCCACCTGTGTGGAAGGAAACCAGGTTATAACTAATGATGTGCAACTAAGGAGACGGCTCTGGGCCCTCCCCCTTCTCTCTCTCTCTCCTTCTCTCAAACAATAAAATTAATCTTTAAAAAAGAAGAACAAGTCAGAAGTCAAGAATACCATCACTGAAATGAAGATTGCACTAGAAGGAATCACCAGCAGATTAGATGAAGCAGAGTCAACTGAGTGAGAAGTTTGGATGACAAGGTAACAGAAAACACCCAATCAAAACAGGAAAAAGAAGAAAGAATCCAAAATAGTGAAGACAGTTTAAGAGACCTCTGGGACAACATCAAGTGAAACAACATTCACATCATAGTGGTACCAGGAGAAGACAGAAAGCAAGGGTGTGAGAACCTAATTGAAGAAATGACTAAAAACTTCCTAGCTGGTGAAAGGAATAAGACATATAAGCCGAAGAACCACGAAGTCCCCAACAAGATGAACCCAAACAGGCCCAAGCCAAGATACATTATAATTAAATTGGCAAATATCACATACAAAGAGAATCCTAAAAGCAGCAAGAGTAAAGCAATTAGTTGCCTACAAGGGAACTCCCATAAAACTGTCAGCTGATTTAGCAACAAAAACTTTGCAGGCCAGAAAGGACTGGTACAAAATATTCAAAGTGATGAAAAGCAAGGACCTACAGCCAAGATTACTCTACCTAGTAAGGCAATCACTTAAAATAAATGGACTTTATTATTTTTAAGAAGATTTATTCTATTGTTCCTGAGAGAGGGGGAAGGGCCCAGAGCAGTCTCCATACTTTACTTCATCAGTTGTGATATGGGGCCACACAAGGCGGGAAGCGAAAGGGGGGGCCTCCCTCATGGGAGGTGAGAACCTTCGCCATCACAGTCCAGCACATGAGCCGAGGGTTTACATGAGCCGAAGTCGGGATTCAAAACTTGGACCTTGAGGTTGCAAGGCAAGCGCTCAACCTGTTGAGCTATCCCGGCATGCTTAAAATCCAAGGTCTTTAATGAGCTTCCCAGACAAGAAAAAGCTAAAGAAGCTCATCATAACCAAACTAGGAATCTCTTTAAGAAAAAAGAAAATACCAACAATATGAGTAATAAAACTGCAATAACTACCTATCAACAATTACTTTCAATGCAAATGAATTAAATGTGCCAATCAAAAACATAGGGTGGATAAAGAAATAAACCCCTACATATGCTGCGTACAAGAGACACTTCAGATTTAAATATACATATAGACAAAAAGTGAAGGGGTGGAGTAAGTCATTTCAGGAAAATGGAAACAAAAATAAATAAAGCTGGGTAGCAATACTTATCCCAGACAAAACAGACTTTAAAATAAAGGCTGTAACAAGTGACAAAGAAGGTCCACTTTTGAGACGATTTCCAAAGAAACCAAAAACGCTACTTCGAGGGGATATGTGAGTCCCTGTGTTCATTGCAGCATTGTTTACAACGGACAAGGTGTGGAGGCAGCCTGAGGGTCAGCTGATGGATGAATGAATGGATAAAGAGGAGGTGGAACATACTCACATATACAATGGAGTATTGCTCAGCCAGGGAAGGGAATGGGTTCTTGCCATGTCTGGTGACATGGGCAGAACTGGAAGGTATTGTGCTGAATGGACTTTTTTTGGTTTTTTTTTACCTTTTCTTTCCTATGGGCTAAGAGACAAATGTGATCGCTATTAACTGATAAAAGACCTCAAAGGAGCCTCTGCATCTTTGCATGTATTCACATCTGAAACACAAGCCAGAGTCTATTCACCATATTACCTACAAGTATAGTACTTGTGGCAAAAAATATGAAGTAATGAAGGTGTGCACTATCTGTACCCAATGAATATGTAATAAAGCAATTTAAATAAAAAACAATTTGGAATAATTCTATAATAAATATTTTCAGCTTACCTCCTTGGATCCCCTTTGCTGTTGCTGTTTTACCAGCATTATCAAGTCCCACCATCACAAGAGTCACCTTTCTTAAAATAATAAAAATTTAAAAATCACTTTCTGAGTTGTTTTAATATTGGGAAAAAAAAGTAAATTCATTCATTCAAGCAACATTGAAGGGGCATCTACCATGTACAAGACAAACTGTACATACTAGGGGTAAAATGATAAATAAAATGTAGATCATAAAAGCAAAATTCATGAAGAATACCTTTAAGTGTCATCCTTTTGTTCTTTAAGCAAAAAGGGGGAAATTGTACAATAGATAATGCCCCAAATAGAGAAGAAATAGGGAAGGAAAAAAGAGAGAAATGGAAGGAGGGGGATGGATTATAACATATGAATTATTTATCATGGCTAAAGACTCAATGCACTAGTTAACTTCTAAGGATTATCACAAATATGTTTTTTCCTTATGAAATTACATGAAAATAATTCTTGGCATTATTTGTGTGCTCAACTGCTTATTTTTTAGATATGTACACTTCACCAAGTACAAATCTTAAATACAGTATAGTAACACGATTATTAACTTAAGTGCTCACATTTTGAAAAGGGCTACAATTATAAAGCTTAAAATTTACCCTTGGCCTAAATCTAAAACAGGTCTATGAGAAGTCAATATTATTTAAAGATTTATTTATTGTTTTTGATAGAGAGAGATACAGAGACAGAGACAGAGAGAAGGGGTAGGGCCCAGAGCAGTCTCCATAGTTGCACATCATTGGTTTTTCCACATAGTTTCATTCCACAGGTGGGTGCGGGGCTGCACAGGGCAGGAACTGGGCCGGGGTCTCACCCCAGTGAGAACCGAACTGGGGGCACTCCCCAGTTCAGCATATGGGTCCACACGGGCTGGGGCCGGGATTCGATCCTCGGTCCCCAGGGCTGCAAAGTGAGCACTTAACCCACTGAGCCATCCCGGCTTCCCCAATATTATTTATAAAGAGTTAACAGTTAAGCTTCTGTAAGTTGAGCCTCTCCGTCTGAAACATCATTTTCACTGCCTCCTTCCTAGCACGATGCCTGGCCCATGATATCTGCTCCATAAATACTTGCTGAGCAATGAAGGAATCCCTAGTGACAGGCCCTGAAGATGACTGCATCCAGCATTTCACAACAAAGGCGTTTCCACGAAACGGGTTAACTCGATTTCATAGGAAAACTCAGTTAATCACACACTTTCCATCAATTATTCGCACTTACAACGCTCCTAAAACAGAGATACTATCGCTCTAAGTTACTGCGAGGAAGGCGGTGCCGGAAGCGCTCGAGCCCCGCGCCCCGCCGGGCGCACCTACCTGACGGGCTCCGGCCGCTGCTTGAAGCAGCCGCAGCAACCGGCCATCAGCCTGAAGAGGCCAGACCGCGCCTCCTGCCGCCGCCCATCCGAGTCCCCGGCCCCCGGCCCCGGCCCAGGTCCCGCGGCCGCCGCCGCCCCCAGGGGCCTCGAAGCGGTCAGCCCGCAACGAGAGGCCGGGAGGGAGGTAACGGGGCTCAGCCCGAGCGCAACGCCCGGTAATCGCTTCAGCCCGCGAGCGGTCGACAACGGTCCTCCTCGCCCGGCCACAGCCGAGCCCGACCGCGTAGATGCCCGGCACCGAACCAGACGCACGCTGCCGCACGGAGAAAAGCGCGGCGCCGGCGTGAGGACGTAACTCAGAAGCGCCGAGGGCCCGCCTCGGGCACCGCCCACGCCCCTGGTCCAGTCAGCGCTCGAAGACCCGCGCTGCGCGCTTCTGAGTGGCTGAAGGGGCGGGGCGTAGCCTAGAAGGAGGCGGGGCTCCGGGAAGGTGGCTCTCGTTCCTAGGCAACGGGAGCGTCCCGAGCTGGCCGCACCCATCTCAAGCAAGGTTCATCTGCTCGCGCATCCAGAAGCGTGTTCCCATCGCAGGGGGCTGCCGTTCGTCTGTCTCCAACCACAGCTGAGATCCAAAGATCTCAGGTCTCCTGCGTGTTCCTTGTTTTCTTTCTTTTGCTTTGTTGTTTTGTGTCATGCACCAGGGATGGGGATCCTCTGGGATTCCGGCTGACTCTGGATGCAAAACTGTAGAAACAATACACTGGGGCAATTATTATAAAAGCAAGAGAAAATCTCATTTGCTGATGATATCATAGTTCATACGAGTGACTTTCTAATCTGTATAATGTTCTTGCTGTTACATAAAGTGTGAAATGAAATTGTATTTTATTTATTGTGTGTGGGGGGGTTGTGATGACTGAAGAAATATATGTTTGGTGCACAAAATGTGAAAACACCAAAATGAAATAAAATAAGATCTCTTAAACCGCCCAAAGATAACCAATGTTAACATTTTGAAGTACGTTCTTTCCGGGATTTTCAGATGCATAGATTGTTAAATATTTAGTTTCTGCAAAATGGAGATGTTGATCGACTGACTTTTTCGTAACATTTTATTTAAAGGGATATGCAACATCTGCATTTCTTTCTATATTTTTTTGGATAAGAAATGACAAGTAGGTTCCTAGAGAAAAAAAAAATTCATGCATAATATTTAGGGACCTGTGTGTCCAGCTTCTACTAATATATTTTAAAATCCTAGTAAAAGAGAGAGGACCCCGGGGAAAGAAAGTGAGGGGCCAAACGTAGGGCTAAGAACTGAACTGGGGGCCTATGGGTCCACATGGGCAGAGGCCGGGATTCTGTCCTGGGTCCCAGGGCTGCAAAGGGAGCATTTAATCTGCTGAGCCATCCCAGTTTCCCCCAGATACTTCTTTGAGACAGTGAACTTGTTTCCTTTGGTTCTATACTGAGTAGGATTGTTGGATCAGAGAGTACTCCCATATCCATATGTTATAAATATATGTTTCTATTTTTTAGAAACATAAATATACGTATTTAGAACTAAAATATATTGTATACAGTTTTCCATATGGTTGCACCTATTTACATTGCCACCAATAGAGTACAAAGGTTCCTTTCTTCTCCACATCCTTGACAACATTTGTTTGTTGTCTGAATGTTACTTGCTTTCTAATCCTTCCCAGCAACAATCCACTTTAAAAACATCTCATAGGGTAACATTCTTAAAATACAACAACACAAATCACTATCCTTTTTAAAACAAACATAAAATAAGACTAGTCCTCCCTGCCTATGGTTTGAACAGTTTAGCCTCATTGTTTGGTTGTTTGCAACAAAAAATGTTAAAAATTTGTTGTAGGACAATAAAATGCATAAACGGGGAAAAAAAAATCCATAATCCCAGTACTGGAAATGATCACTGCAGACAATTTAGCATAACCATTCCCAGACTTGAACTCTTAAACTGAGTTTAGCTGAATGTTAAAGTGCCACTCACTATTCTAGGCACTAAGTATACAGTTGTGAACAAAATATAAAAAATTCCTACCTTCAAGGATGTTACTTTCCATTGGTGGGAAGGATGAGGAGGCAGAGAGTAAACACAATAAGTAAACTAGACAATATATTCGTATAAGATCATAAGAAGGAATAAAACCTGCAAAAGGAAATGGGGCTAGAATTAGGACTGGGAATAGGGTTAGATTATTAATATAAATTTTGAAATGGATTTAGTTGCATACTTAGAACTATGTAACAAAACTAAATTTTGGTCAATTAAAACTGAGCAAGTATTTTTTTGATGTTGAGCTAAAGCAATAGTACCACTACAGAGTGAAGTTCTGAGATAATTCAAAAATCCAAAATTTCATCAAAACGTGTATTTTTAAATTTTCATATTAGAAATTTCTATATATAATTTTTCAAAGTTTTACATTACAATATAGGTAAGATACATGCTTTTTCAACACTACTATTACTGGCACTGTGATACACATTTGTGGTATTGAAAAAATACTCACTTTCAGTAGCAATCTTTGGAAGAGTAACATTTCTCTTTTCCATACTTTTTTAAAAGTTTTGTAATTGTTTGGGGGGGGGGGCAGAGCTGTCTCCATAGTTGCACGTCACTAGGTTGTGACATGATTTCATTCCACACAGGTGGATGTGGGGCCTTCCACATGGGAGGCAAGAACCTTCACTGACAGGCCACAGTTACTAGCTGTGTTCTAGTTCAGCATCGGGTTTGCCTGGGCCCAGATTGGGATTCGATCTCTGGACCTCATGATTGTAAGGCAAGCACTCAACCTGCTGAGCTATCCTGCATCCCTTCCTTTTCATACACTTTATATCCATTTTTAAATGTCTTTATCAGAGAGCATTGGTTATGAGTGTTGTTGATTTACAATTTTGGAGGTTCTCCCTCCTTGTGAAATTTTGAGATCTTGAAGTTTATATTCTATTCTTAATTCTTTCTCACAAGATGAAGAGATTCCGAAATAGAGCTTTTGCTCGAAAGACTGTGGCCTAAATATATTTAATAATATAGTACTTAAATTTTATTTTGTTTAATAGTATGATTATTAGCACATCAAACACACCCACGGCTCTTAGAATTATATTTATAATTAAATCGTTTGGAGGTAGATATAAAGTGGTGAACAGACTAACATGGCAGAGTCAGACTCAGTGAAAAGGAAGTTAATTGGAAAGAGGGGAAGGGTAAAACTTTCTTTGGAATGTTATCAAAAAAAGGAACTAACATAACTTCCATCCAGCTCTATCACAGAACCATAGAAAGCGAAAGCTGGAAGAGATTCTGGAAAAATGATCAGCCTGTCGAATTTCGCTAACAGACATTGGAAATCAATTATGTTCACTTGGGCAGGAATACTAGAAGTGATAATAGTAAATATGCCTGAAGTTCTACTCTTTCACACACACTAAGTACTTTACATGTGTTACCTCTTTAAACGCTTACCTTATGAAACACGGAGAACACACTCTTACCCCCATTTCACAGAGCACACAACTGAGGCTTCATCAACTTGCTCAAAGCTCCGCAACTAGTGAGTAGCAGAGTATTCTTATTGGCACCCAGGCTGCTAACTGTGCACACCAAGTCCCCTATGTCAAAGGTGTCTGTCTAACCACAAAAAGAATATGTAAAAAGACAAAACAGGGGGAAGCCGGGATGATGGCTCAGTGGGTTAGGCGCTAACTTTGCAGCCCCGGGAACTGAGGCTCGAATCCCGGCCCCGGCCTGTGTGGACCCATATGCTGAACTGGGGAGTGTCCCCAGTTCGGTTCTCACCGAGGTGAGACCCGGGCCCAGTTCCTGCCCTGTGCAGCCCCGCGCCTACCTGTGGAATGAAACTATGTGGAAAAACCAATGATGTGCAACTATGGAGACTGTTCTGGGCCCTGCTACTTCTCTCTGTCTCTGTCAAAAACAATAAAAATAAATCTTAAAAAAAAAAAAAAGGAGAAAACCAGCTGCTGGAAGGGGATGCAATTGGATAGTGTCCCCTTGCTGAAAACATGTTTGGCTGCAGGTCTCTCGCCCTCCACGTGCAAGCAGAGAACAAAAATGCGGATGAGCAGCAGGATCCCCGCGCGCTGAGTGCTCCCCGCTCCCAGGTGTCGGGTCACAGCTGCGCCCCGAACGCGGGGCCCCTGCACCCGGGGCCGCCCCGTGCTGCGCGGGGCTCGGGCTCCGAGCTCCGGGGCCCCGGGAGCGGGCGCCCGCCGTGTTGACCAGGCCTCGGGTGCCCTGCCCCCAGTGCCGCGCCGCTTCCTGGAAATGTCCCCTCCGCCCCCGGCTGCGGCGACTCCGCGGGGCGCGCCGGGGCGCTGACGCTGCTGCGCCGGGGCTGGAGGTGGGCGGCGCGCGGACCGCCCAGAGTGCTCCTGGCCCCACTGCGCGCGCCCGGGCCGGCCTGGCCATGAGGGTCCTGGCGGGGCGCTGCGGGGCGCTGCTGCTGTGCCTCTGCCTGGCGCTGCCCGACTCGGAGGCCCACTGTGAGTACCGCCCGCGGCCCCGCCGCAGCCCGCGCGCCCCGGGCCGGCCCGCTGCAGCCCGGACGGGGCGACCACTAAGGGCTGCAGCCCGGACGGGGCGCCCAGGGCAACCACTAAGGGCTGCAGCCCGGACGGCGCGCCCCGGGCGACCACTAAAGGCTGCAGCCCGGACGGCGCGCCCACTAAGGGCTGCAGCCTCGACGGGGCTCCCCAGGACGACCCTTAGGGGCTGCAGCCTGAACGGGGAGACAGCCGAGGGCGACCCCTAAAGGCTGCAGCCTGGACGGGGCGCAGCCCGGGCGGGGAGGCCGCGGGTCCAGCGCGCATGGTCATGGTGGGGTAGGGGCAGCATTCGCCCGCGTGGAACAGGGCAGAACTGGGGGCACACTCAGCGTCAGGACAGGGGCGATGGGACCCCCCGATGCGTGCGCCCCCCTCCCCGTTAGAAGACAGGCGTGGGTGCGTTCCCAGGGGAGGCAGGGCGCCCCCACACCCGCACTTTGTGCCCGACGACGGCACCCCCTGCAGCCCTTTGTGCCCCACGACACCCCTGCAGCCCGCCTGTGCCCCACGGCACCCCTGTAGCCCTTTGTGCCCCACGGCACCCCCGCAGCCCGCCTGTGCCCCACGGCACCCCTGCTGCAGCCCTTTGTGCCCCACGGCACCCCTGCAGCCCGCCCTTTGTGCCCCACGGCACCCCTGCAGCCCGCCCTTTGTGCCCCGCGGCACCCCTGCTGCAGCCCTTTGTGCCCCACGGCACCCCTGCAGCCCTTTGTGCCCCACGGCACCCCTGCTGCAGCCCGCCTGTGCCCCATGGCACCCCTGCAGCCCGCCTGTGCCCCACGGCACCCCTGCAGCCCGCCTGTGCCCCACGGCACCCCTGCAGCCCGCCTTTTGTGCCCCACGGCACCCCTGCTGCAGCCCTTTGTGCCCCACGGCACCCCTGCAGCCCGCCCGCCTGTGCAACGCCTGGACTTTGCTCTTCGCTCCATATCTCAGCGCTGACCCGCGGATCGCAGGGGGGTGACCGCGAGCTGCCTCCCAGAGCGCACGTGTGCTCTGACCTTGAAAGAAAAAGGACTGGAGTGTTCTGTTCCCCAGAGCAGTGTGTACTGAGCACCGCGACTGAGGGTCTGGCACGCGTTTTTTCTCTTTATTTTTGCACTTCCAGTTCTTTATGCTCCCAACCCTGCCAGGATTCAACAGTCTTGAGTTTTCTCTGGGGGGGGGGGGGGGGGAAGAGGAGTATCGAAGCATACAGAAGATTTTAGTTGTCAAATTGTTTTCTAAAGTTTAAGTATGACGATTGATTAAAAATGCTTACGTGTGCTATGTGTTTTTCTCAGGAAATGGCATGAGGGAGATAAACTCTGGATGACAAATAACTTTGGGGCTGTCTAAAGCTCCAATGCACATTTTTCAAAGAAGGCAATTTTAGGAGAATCAAATAGGAATTTACTAACAGTGCACCGGCTCCTATTAGTTACTGGTGAGGATGAATGAGGTATTTTAAAATTCTAATTGAGAGGCTAAAATATCATTTGTCGATTTCATATTAAAGACCTACGATAGCAGAACTTCCAACATTCAAAATTCTCTCATTAAATCTGTATGCAGACCACCCACACTACTGCACTGTGATCTGTATAGCTTCTTAGCACGCTCACATCCTTGCGTGTTAACCGCTGTCTTGGAGAGGAGAAAGCGGCAGCAGTGGCCTGCCTCTCTTACTGATTGTCATCACAGGAATTTGCTAGGCCCTTTCTCTTTATAGAGATTGTTATATTTTCATTGAATCTAAGCAGAGTCAAAAATTATATGTGTTCTGGGGAAGCCAGGATGGCTCAGTGGGTTAGGCGCTCGCTTTGCAGCCTCGGGGACCGAGGATCGAATCCCGGCCCCAGCCCGTGTGAACCCATATGCTGAACTGGGGAGTGCCCTCAGTTTGGTTCTCACTGGGGTGAGACCCCGGCCCAGTTCCTGCCCTGTGCAGCCCCGCACCCACCTGTGGTATGAAACTATGTGGAAAAACCAGTGATGTGCAACTATGGAGACTGTTCTGGGCCCTCACCCTTCTCTCTGTCTCTGTCTCTGTATTTCTCTCTCTCTCTGTCAAAAACAATAAAAATAAATCTTAAAAAAAATTATATGTGTTCTATGTGTATTATATGCAAGTATTAAAACTGTATATATGTAGGAATTTACTTGTTATATATACACCGTAGATACTGATAGAGTAGATAAATTAGTTCAATCATATAAAGGCCCTATGATATCTTCATTTAAAAAAGTTTGATATAGTTTAATTGGATTGAAAATCCTTTTGGTTTGCTAATGAGGAAACTAAGGTACAGATGGAAAAATTTCACTCCCTAAGAGTTTAAATTTGATATATAATTAGTACTGTAAATATTTGACTTATAACTCATTGTTTAGTCTATAGAAATAGTTGCTCTTTAAAAAAAATTAAATCACAGTTTTAGTTTTGAGAGAATTAGAAATCATTTAGTTCAAACTCTGTTCATTTTAACAAGGAATTGTTTAGAGATGTTCTCTGAGTTTCCAGGGAGACAGAGAAAGAGAGAGAGAGAGAGAGAGAGAGAGAGAGAGAGAGAGAGAGAGAGAGAGAGAGAGAGAGGAGATTTAAAAGATATACTGTCTATATTTTTTATGCTGTTCCTCACTTGGGATGCGGTAGAGACAGCGGATGTTCCCTTTTGGCTGTGCTGATTTGGCCCTATTTAGACGTCCATTTCTGGGTGGGTGCAGTCTATCCTAGACATTACTGACTCATATTTTCATTATCTTTTTTATTTTTGTCTTTTTTTTCTATTTGTTTCACTGTTGACCTATCTTTGTCTTTTTTTTTTTTTTAAGTCCCTTTACCTCCAGAGTCCAAAATATTATACTGATGGAGAGACTTTATCAAGGTTATGTTAGAGTTAGAGATAACTGCTGGCATACAACAATTCTATCTCAGGAGACACAGTATTGCTTCTCAGAATAGACCATTTCTGTCCACCAAGATGAATAGCCTCTTTATAGCTGAATGATCTATATACATATTTAAACTTTCAAAATGTTATGAGAAAATATATAAGAAACCTGATAATACACACATCAGTATTCTTTAGCTACAAGAAACTAATGAACTCTTGACGGATGGATGGAAGGAAGGAAGGAAGGGGTTGAAAGAAAGAGAGAGAAAGAAAGGGAAAGGCAGAAATAATGGACGAAAGACGCTGAGTGGATTTATTGCAGGGCTACTGTGTGGTATGCTGAATAAACAGGCCCAGGGAAGCCAGGGACTTGAGCATTTAGTTGAGCTGTATATCGGGAACTCACGTACTCATTATGTTAGGAGCTGCCGCCAGATGACTCAGTTCTAACTGCTGTTTAGTCCTGTGTGTCTCTCATCATGACTGAAATTCCTGGAAACGAGAGCCTGATGTTTGGCTTAGCTTGTCTCTGGAGTCCTGTGACTGAGACAGCCCCACAAAGGAAACGATGCTGGGAAGGAAGCCGAACCACAAGAAGTCTACACGTTCTTATTATTGGCTGTACCACGTACACACGTACCCTTCTTTCCATAAACCATTTGACAGTGTTTAAAAAATATCAACTCTATGCAGATATTTCTAGTATCAGGTAGATAGTAAAGTACAACAGCAAGGACCTCCTCCTCAATAGGTTTGACTTGTAGTGCCCACGCCCGTCGAGGAAGGCTCACGTCTACCATTTCCAAGTTTAGTATCAGCGGGTGATGCCTGTGTCTCCTCTTGCTCAGTTACACCTCGGTGTGCTATGTTTGGAGCTGGTATTTATGAAGGATTTCATCCTTTGCTGCTTCAGTTCATGTCTCTGGCAGGTCCTCATGTCTGGGTTTTTGCTCAATGAGATAAACCATGCCCTTATTCAATAAGAACCTCCGCCCTGCTGTTTCTACCTGTGGGTCATTGCATCTTACTCTTTTTCTTTTTTTTTTAAAGATATATTTTTATTGTTTTTGACAGAGAGAAGGAGAGAGAGATACAGAGACAGAGACAGAGAGAAGGGGGAGGGCCCCAAACAGTCTCCATAGTTGCACATCACTGGTTTTTCCACATAGTTTCATTCCACAGGTGGGCTTGGGGCTGCACAGGACAGGAACTGGGCCGGGGTTTTCACCCCAGTGAGAACTGAATTGAGGGCACTCCCCAGATCAGCATATGGGTTCACATGGGCCGGGGCCGGGATTCGATCCTCGGTCCCCGGGGCTGCAAAGTGAGCGCCTAACCCACTGAGCCATCCCGGCTTCCCCACTTTTTCTTTTTTAATTGTTAAATTTATTGGGGTGACAGTGGTTGATAGCAATTACATTGTTTCCGGGTGTACAACGACATTACGCTGTCTATACATTGCATTATGTGCTCGCCACCCAGACTCAGCTCTCTTTCCATCACCATATACAGTGATACCTTGGAATCTGAATGACCCCAAACTCCAACAACTCGGAATCTGAACAAAAAAGTCAAGCAAATTTTGCCTCAGAATCCGAACGCTGCTTCGGAATCCTAACGCCAGCAGGTTGTTAGCATGGGATGTACTGACTATACGGCTGTAGCTTTATCCAGACGCCCACTCTTCTTGGAACTCGAATGTTTTGGAACCCAAACAGGGTTCTGGGACAGATTGAGTTCAAATTCTAAGGTATCACTGTATTTGATGCCCCCTTCCTACTCTCCCCACCCCCAGCTACCCCTCACCCTCAGGTAACCACTGAACTACTGACTGTGTCCATGAGTTTTTGTTGCTTTCAGTGTTATATTCCTCCTATGAGCGAGGTCATGTGTTTCTTGATTCTTTCAGTCTGACTTATCCTTCTTTACAATTTCAACCGCATACAATAGTTATTCTCGAGGAGTAAAACTCCTTCTAACCCTGATTTATATGCGACAACGCTGTTTTGCCGTGATTACTAGCATTCCAGAACAATGTCTATTAAAAAAAAGAAAAGCAAGAGTAAAGAACTTGAAATGGCTCTAAAGCAGCCTCAGCTTCTGTTTCAGCAGAAAGCATACTAGGTCCCCTAGTGAACCTATTCCTCTGATTTTCCAATTTCTAGATGAGTAGAACCCAGTCGTAAGGAACAAAAGCTACGAAATTGAGATGAGGTCTTTGAATTAGTATCTCAGGGCTGCTGTAACCAAGTACTACAAACGGGGTGGTTGAAACAACAGAGCTGATTTCTCAGCTCTGGGGGCTGGAAATCCGAGGGCCGGGTGTCCGTCAGCGGGGTTGGTGGCTTCTGAGGCTCCTCTCCTACCTTCTGGTGGCTGAAGACATTCTTTGGATGGAAGATGGCAGCTTCCTATGTCTTCACCTCATCTTTGCTCTGTCCACTGGATGTGATGAGTGAATCTCTCAGCAGTGTTTTTTTGAATAAGGAATCCTTTGTTGAATTAGAGTTCTACCTGTTGTAACTTCCAGGGGAGTTTTCTAGGAGCTGGTCTAACATTGCCATTTTGATGATATCGCTAAACCCTTATGTTTGTGACAATCCTATTGTAAATTTCTCAGAGAACTTTTTACTTTTTGGTTTTACGTTCCTCTTCTTTCATGGGTACATTATCTTTCTAAGTCACTATAAGGATATTCATTAGATTTTTAGAAGTTTTTCAGAGTTCTCTTCTGTGAACTTGAGCTCTGATGGCCGTTCCAGAAAGAGTTGCACCTTTCTTTGTAGGGTGCAATAGGCGCTGGTATTGGTGCATAGCTTCCCGAGGAGAGTCCTTCGAAGGTGACTGCAGTGAGGTATGTAGCGCTTCTTCTAGGATGAGTTTCAGAATTTAATTGTCAGATTTAATGTACTCTCTATTTACTTAATTTATGCAATTTATGGTTATTGGGTTCACCAGTGAAGTTGTGCTGTGTCATTGCTAGACTTTCAAATGAATGCCCCTGCTGCTACTTGCCTTCTCCCCACTGTCTTGCTGATGCTGTATGACAGTCTTTCTGCATCTTCTTATTTCCTAAAGGCAATGTACTTTCTTCTCATCTCTGTGTGTGTATTTTGGATCAAGCTTTCCTCTTCACTTTATTAATGAACAGGTTTTTTTCACTAGCTTTTCAACCTGGGAATTGGCTGAAATCGCTTACCTGACAAAATGACTCTTCCCATCCGCTCAACTGTTGTGGGTTATTCCTTTTTTCCCCATTCTCTGTCATTTTAATGGATCTTGAAGAAAGAACAGATAAATGCTCTCTGATAACATTAACTATAAGCACAACTTTCCATGTGTTTGAAGAGCAGCTAGAAATTGTCGTTGCCTTAAGTATTAGTTTGCTTGCACTGATATAACAAAATGACATGGACTACATGGTTTAAGCAACAGAAATCTATTTTTTCACAGTTTTGGAGGCTGGAAAGTCTAAGATCAAGATCTGGCAGATTCATTTTCTAGTGTGGGCTCTCTTCATGGCTTGCAGATGCTTCCTTGTAGCTGTGTCATGTGGCCTTTTCTGGGATTGTGCAGAGAGACAGAGAGAGAGAGAGAGAGAGAGAGAGAGAGAGAGAGAGAGAGAGAGAGAGAGAGAGAGAGAGAGAGAGAGGACTCTAGTAACTTGTTATGAGGACACTCATCCAGTGGGTTGGAACCCACCCTTATGACCTCATTTAACCATGTTACTTCCTTAGAGTTCCTTCTTCAAATGTAGTCACACTGGTGATACGGCTTCCAATGTGAATTTGGGGGAGACACACCATTCAGTTACTATTGACTTGTCAAGTAAAACACAAATGCTTATTTTGTTATTTTTGTTACTATGGAAGGGGACAAGTAGCTCTCATACTGTGTCTGTGGTGACTAATTTAAGTGGGCCTGAGTTTCTATTTGTTAAATGCACCGTTCCTTATTACTTGTTTTATTTTCCTTCTTTTTCCTGAGACCTTATCTCAGCAATTTCCTCTTCTTTCTGTAATAAGTTACCATTTTTATTCCATTGTTTTTTAGACTGCCTTATACCCTTTTGGAATGTCAACAGGGCGTTCTGAGGGGCTGGCAGAAATTATATTGAATTAGAAACACTTTCTCAATGATATACCAATACTTTACATAATCTCATTTCAACAAGAGCACTTTCAAAAAAATAAATAATATCCTAAGACTCAAAGGGGAAGTCATTGGGAACTAGAGTGTTTGTAAACCTCTAAGCACACTTCAGGCAGATCTGGGAGATACTGCAGGAAGTGGGATATTGCAGAATTAGGCCAACTCTTTCATTGTTGCTTTTAAAAATGTCCAGAAACAGTTTGCCTGTTGTTTTTTCAAACATAAAGACAGACACAGTCCAATGAACTAATAATATTAATTGATGCCATTCTTAAAAAAAAAATAGATCAAATAGAACAAAACCCAAAAACATTTTCTGACCTATAAACCTCTTGTCACACGACATCAAAATCAGATGGTATTTTGCTGCCCTAGTGTATAGGAGACAAAAAACAAACAAGGAAAACTGCATGAATATCTTGTTGCATGTCATAACAGAAATCTCTGGTAGCCTCAGGAAGTGTAACGGGTTGGCAATGTAGTAGTCAAGAGAAGAGAAAGAGAGGGCTATAGAAAATTCCTCTTTGTATGTTGCCAAAATCTGAACTCTGATGAAGTATAGTAATTTATTACTCGAGAACAAACAAGTTAAATGAAAGAAATGGTCAGTGTAATGTTTTTTCTGGGTAACAAGCTGCCTGTTTTGTCTTTTGGTTAGAAGCATTTGTTGTTTCAGAAAGAATAAGTAAAATGGACTGCTTTCTCTGTCTATGGCTAATCAAAGGTTTTAATCTTGTGGAGACAATGGTAGAGTGTTTCATTTATTCTCCTTCCCCTCTAGACTAAAGGCTGTAAATTAGAGCTATAATTATAATTTGGAGTAATAAGAGGTCCATTTCACTGCTGGTATGGCTAAACAGTTCAAGCATTGTTTCCATAGTCATTCATTAATCTGCTGGGTCAGTGGTAATAGTTTTTTAATGCCACCAATAGCTTTCCTATTTCTAAATAAATATCAGCCCTCAGCCCTTTTAATTCAAATGTTTTAGAACTCACTTTCATATGTGCAGTATATAATTCACAGATTATTTTCTCTTTTTACCCCCTAAATTTAAATCCTTATCCAGACCTATCTCTTATGATCTTTGACCTTTTTAAAGTCAGTCTATTGCTCACTCCTCCTGAAAGACAGGCAGAGTTCACCTGTAGGGAATACTTTATTTAACATATTTCATATCCTTAACATAATGATACGAAAAGAATGAAGTTGTTCAGCAGCATAGTCCTCACTATGAAACAAAATGTGAATTTAGAGAAAAGCAAAGGTAATAGCTTTCTTTAAATCAAAACCAAAAAAATAATAATTTAAGTATAACAGAGACATAACATTTTTTTCTGAAGCTAATACTAACTTTCTGAGAGTTCATAATAGTGATATAGGCTGATAAATGCCTAATTAAAAACCAGTATTTGCATTTTTCTTAATCTTTGCAACCTTCACATTATTTATTTTATTGTTAAATTTATTGGGGCGACATTGGTTGGTAACAATTACGTAGTTTCTAGGTGTACAATTCTACATGACATCGTCTATGTGTTGCATTATGTGCTCACCACCCAGAATCAACTCTCCTTCCATCACTATATTTCTGGTGCCCAGATTTAAAAAATATCCCTCAACTGAAAATCTTCTGTAGTAGAGATATTTATTAAAAAGTGAAAGATTTTATAGTTAATTAATATGTGCAAATTTAAAATTTATAATATCTGGCCATATGTTTTCTTATCATTATTAACCAAAAGTTTCTCTATATTTACATGCAATTGTATTTTTTCAGGCTTTAATTAAGGAAAACATGAATTTCAACAGTTGAGACATATGAAGCACAATTATATCTCAAAGTATTATCTAGTTGTTCTATTTGCACTTTGAAAGCCATTTTCCCTCCCATGCTGAGAGAGAAAAAAAAGATTAAAAAAACTGTGCCAACCCAAATTCTAGTCAAAGATTCTCTTCTCAGATACATTCTTTTAGGGGTGGTTTTTCATTCTCAGGATGCATCAGAAAAGAAGGGCCTGGGGAAAGGAGAGACCGAGAGCAAAACTGAAAAAGACATGAGCTTTTGGAAGGAGGATTGTACAAATCATGTTTGCGGAGTACGAGAGAGCAGAATGGGAGAGACGCAGAGGATGAGCTATCCTAAAGCCTGTACCTCCTCCACGCTACCTCACCCTCATCTGACTGATCAGTTTTGGGTTACCTGCAGCTCTGTGGTCCTGACCTACCTGAACAGAGTGGGGCAACTAAATGAGTCAGGGGCCTGAGGAAAGAACCTCCCCTTGACCAAGGCTGACCTGCATTGAACTCTGGAGGAATTTTCCAGTGAGCAGAGGCCATACTAACTCCAATATCATTATTACAGGTGCTTCAGTGAGGTACCAATCGTAGTAATGTCTTTTTTAAAGACAATGAAACATGTTAGAAAACAACAGAAAACAAGGATTTTTCTCCACAGAAAATATAGAAGGGGACATGTGAAGGCTGTGAAGACAGTTTCAAAAGAGATTTTCAATTAGGTTTTATACAATGGTTATGTTAGTCATGTAATTACTTGTTCAATGTGCTATGGTCGCTATTGTGAAGAAGGGATGACTCACATGAGTTAATAAAAAACAAGTAGATTCAGTCATACTTCTAACCTTCAATAAATAATAACTAACCATTATAACCTAAAAATTTCAATCTGAATGTAACACTTTTCAAGCAACATAGTTGGTTTTTAACAAGGATTTTCCTGAAAAACTTAATCTAAAGAAGTGAAACAAATAATTAGAGATAGCGTGGGAATCGAAAAAGAGAACAGGTTTTGGAGGCAGCCTTGGTTGGCTTTCTGTTCTCAGATGTGTAAACTTGGTAAAATTGAACTCAACTTCCCTGATGTTGAATTTTGTTTGTAATTTTTGTTTCTGTTCAACTCTTCAAAACTTTTTATGTAGTCAAACTTACCAATTTTTAAATTTGCATTCTGTGTTTCTTTTAGCTGTTTTATATAATGATGCCATTAAATATTTTAAAATAAAATAACAAAATAAATATTATAGTACCAGATAGGAAAAAGTAATACATTCATCATTTTTAATTATATTAATAATTTTTTTAAATGTTGGAAAAACTTATACATATTGGTTTCCCACAATAATGAATATTAGCTAGTTAGTTAAATTTCACAAATGATCAATAATGTTGTTAAAACTGTTCTTCACGTATTCAAGTTTCATAGACAGTATTGCCTGATATTTTATTCATGGCTCCGCAGAGTTGGTTAAAGAACATAATTAATTAATTTTGGAAAAACAGGTATACCAAAAAGAACTGTTCAGGTGGTGAGAAGTGGCCATATTTTCTATAAATCTTGAAGAGAAGCTGAGAGAATTTCATGGTGAGGTGGAATTGGAATATGAGGGGGAAGAAAAGAGGAATGAAGGATTATTTCATAATTTTTGCCTGAGCACCTAGAAGTTACTGTCAACTGGAGGCTTCAAGTGGACCCAGTCAGGTGGAGTGAGGAAATGAAAAGTTCAGTCTTATGCTGCCATGCTTCAGGTTTTAGTTTGTCATCCAGGTGGAGATGTCTAGTAGCCTATTGGACATATGATCTGAAGTGAGGAGGGAGGCTTGAGCTGGACATATAATGTATTTATTAGCAGGCAGCCATGGAAGAAGATGAGATGATAAAGGGGTGAATGTTGGTAGAGAATAGGACCAAGAAATCAACACCAAATAACCAATACGAAGAGGTTAACAAAAGGAGGAGATGACTAAGACCTGGCCCAAGAGATATAATAATAATGAAGAATGCCTGTTGACTTGCAAGCCAGGTTAAAATACTACATCCAGACAACAATTCTGTCAAATGTTACTTGTAGGTCATGTAATGTGAGGATTGATAATTCACCATTAGTTACTACTGTGACATCGATAAGAGACTTATGGTGGAATCACGGCTAGAAGCCTGATTGGTGTGAGTGTTTGAGAGGATGGGAGGAGAGGATGTGTGGACTATAAATATAGACAACTGTATCAAGGGGAGCAAAGAATTGGGGTAATTTCTGATAGGAAAATCTGATAGAGGATGAAGAAGGTCATAGAGGCCATGATATGATTAGTCCTTGTGGATATGAGAGACTTCTCTATGGTCTTCCATTTGCCATGAATTTTTATTTTTCTGTTCGTATGAATAATTAAGTGCGTGAGCCTATCAGGCATCTTTTAAATAGCTGATTGGACTATATTCCTACATTTCTCCATCTCAGCGATCTTACCAGTTTCCCATTAAAATTGAGAAAGTTTATTACTCGAGCTTTAAAGGTGGTGTGGCTGTGAGTTTTGACATAGTCACTTCAGCATGATGCTATTTCCAATGTAGGTACAAAGTAAACAGTAAATATTGTCTGGTGTGTTTGACCGCAAGCAGGAACTTGAATAATTTGTGTAGATCATTATACAAGTGCTGTAGCTGTACACCAAACCTGCTCTTTGAGTTGTTAACCAAAGTGCTAAATATTTGCATTTCTTCTCAGTTCAACAATACTGATTCTAAATGCTATATAATTTACAGGGAGAAAATGATTTTAATGCTCATTGTTTAATAAAATAAGATGTTTTAGGTGGAGAAAGGAAAGATTTATTTATATAAACTTATATTTTCCTTCAGTTTTGTCAAAGCAACATGCTTCACAAGTCCTGGTTAGGAAACGCCGTGCAAATTATCTGTTTGAAGAAACCAAAAAGGGCAATCTTGAAAGAGAATGCATTGAAGAACTGTGCAATAAAGAAGAAGCCAGAGAGATCTTTGAAAATAACCCTGAAACGGTAAGAACTCATGAAAATGAATGTTAGCACACCTAGACATATACTTACACACAGAATATTTCCAGCTTTAGTCTTTGTTCCCTTGTGTTCCTTTTTAAAGTTATTGATTGTGTATATCACGTTCCACACATAACCACTGAAGCATTTTAGGAAAAAGTACCTTTAAAGGAAATTGTGCTTATTAGGGAGACACTATTGCTAAAAGCAATTTGCTCTGACCAAACTACAATTTAGTTATACCTTATTATTAGCAGATAGTACTCACCTCATGGTTTGTAAATACTTTCTCCCAACAAGAATTTGGTAGTATTGGGTGAGGAGGGAAGGCATCTCAAGTGTAGTGTGTGTGTGTCTCTGTGTGTGTGTGTGTGCGTATGCATGCACGAATGCAATTGTGTCGTTATCTCTATATTTCATTGAATCTCTCCATTGGCATTTTTAAGGCTTTAATCTAGAGCTTGGTATATAATAGACAGCCAGGGAATGCTTACAGAAGAATTCATTCAGTACTGTGTTCCCTGTGTCTACTTATTTTATTCTATAAACCCTTGGGAAGTTTCCTGAGTTATTTTATATTATTTGTCCCTGGGGTTAGAATTTATATCTTTAGTGTATAAAAGCTTACAAGTTAGTTTTAAAATTTCTAATCATAAAGACCCCTAACTATTATACAGAAATATGGGACTCCTAGACCTTATCCTCAGTCCTTTTTTTTTCCTGTGGGAAGATATTCTCTGACATGTTCTGCTGGTAACAGGAGAATAAACAGTGCTTCTAAGAATTAGGATGAAGGTGACCTTTGGAATTCAAGTTTGATAACTTTCCTGGTTACCTCAGATATTTCTCCTGAGATGAACCATATAACCGAAAGGAAATGAGGGAGAAAACATACACAAAGTACCTCCTTGACCTCTGCCATGGCTCTTGGGATCATGAAACTAGATGAGAAATAATGAGAAAGAACCATCTCTATAGTTAGAGAACTTGTCCAAGACAGTTACAACTTTTGTTCTCTTGTGTTACCTCTACCTACTCTAATAGGTTCAAAGGGATTTTTTTCCTATGGTACTTCAAATATTCATTTTTTAAAAAAGATTTATTTTATTTGAGAGCTGAGGGAGAGAGAGAAAGGGAGGAAGGACAGAGGGCTCAGAGCTGTCTCCATAGTTGTACATCATTAGTTGTGACAATGTTTCATTCCACACAATGGATGTGGGTCTCTCAGGGTGGGAACTGAACTGGGGGCCTCCTGCATGGGAGGTGAGAAGCTTTGCTGTTGAGCCATCTGGTAGCTTACCAGTTGCACCCCAGTTCAGCATATAGGGTTTGCATGGGCCGGGGTTGGGAATCGAACCCTGGACCTTGTGATTCATTGCGAGGCAAGCACTCAACTGCTGAGCTATCTGGCATCCCCTTCAAAGATTCATTTTTAATACCCTCTGGGTTCGAATTATAATGTTAAGGCTTTGTTGCTTTTGTGGATAAGCAATTGGCAAAAGAAAAATATTTTATTCTGCACAATATAGCAGAATATTCTTATATTGTAGGAAATAGATACATACATGTGTACATAGACACATTTATTTTTATTATGGAAATTTAAAAATGTATACTAGAGTAGAGAGAACAATATAATAAACCCTAATATACCTTTCCTCTACTTCAACAAAAATCAACAATCTGCTACATTTATTTTATCTGTTCTCTACCTCAACTACTCTAATTTTGCTTTATTTTGCTGGAACATTTTTTTTAAATTGGTTTTGATAGAGAGAGAGAGAGAGAGAGAGAGAGAGAGAGAGAGAGAGAGAGAGATACAGAGACAGAGAGAGAACTGAACTGGGGGCACTCCCCAGTTCAGCACATAGGTCCGCACGGGCCAGGGCTGGGATTCGGTCCTCGGTCCCCGGTGCTGCAAAGTGAGCGCTTAACCCACTGAGCCATCCCGGCTTCTCCTGCTGGAACATTTTAAAACAAGTTTGCATGCCTGAGCTATTGTAGTACTATGTCTCTCATAAATACTTGAGTATGTACTTCTAACACTACGGATATATTCTTAAATTAGTCTGAGTAGCAAATCAGGGGTGAGGTAGAAGTAGAAGACAATAATGGAGGGAAGGGGAGATAGTGGAGAAGGGAAGTTCACTACCATGCTTCCTGTCCTCCACTCATACTGGTATTGGTCTCATTGACAGAAGAGAAAGATATGATAGAGACAAGAAAGGAAAGAAAGAACCTTTGTTACTTTTCACTTCTATCCTTTCCCAACCACTTGCTGTCCACATCGCTAACACCTTCATCCACATTCTCAGTTTCCACCGTGTTGTTTACCACCCCCATTACCCCTAATAACTTCCTTTCATCATCACATTATCTCATGAGCCCACCTATTGTTGCCTATCCTGGCTCTGGTCTGTAGAAGACAATGCTGCTGTCTGAAATACTTGGTGGGAGACCCCATCCTTACAAACAAGTAGGTAAGTGTTGTAGAGGCTTATATGTAAGAGGAGGAGACTCTACTGGGTGCACTCAGGCTTTGTACTTGAGTATGTTTTTGCGTAGAAACACTGGTTTCTTGTGAGGTGTTCTTGTGCCATTAATGTTACACATTAGGTAATGTTATGGCGTATGAGGCATTTATGAGCCAGGTTGGGGAACTTACCACTAGAAATCATTTTTAACATTTGTCTCTGTTAAAATTCATTTTATAGTTCAAATTACTGATTTACAGACAAACTTTTGGTACGCAACCACTTAATAAGATATTACATGTACCTATGATACTAAAAGATAAATGTATACTTTAATTTATGTCAGTGTTATTTAACATTGATTCTGGTGTGTGTAATTAGTGTAACATGAAATGTGGCAAATGAGTCAATTTGGAAAATTAAAGGATTTACAAAAAGGGGACACATATGATTACATTTAATACCTTCAACAGAACCTGTTTTCCTACTAGAAGCTTTTGAAGCATGATTTAATTGATCAATATTGGCTTAAGCCAAAGCCAATATTAGTTGAACATTATTAGTAATCTATTCCTGGTATATTTCATTGTAGAAAAAATGTTGTACGTGGAAATGACAGTTATATGTAATTTATTTGCATCTTTACAATAAAAAATATTTAAAAATTGTTTTAACTATAGTGAAATATAGATTTGCTAAGATAATTTTCTTTATTTTCTTTCTTTGTAGGAATATTTTTATCCAAAATATTTAGGTAAGTTCAAAGGATTTCAATCATATAATCTTAGAAATAGGAGGGAAATTAGATGTGATCAAGTCCAACCCTACACTCACTATTTCATCCAATACAGTTCCATTAGCCTTGGGAGTAAGATCTCGTTCTATATGCAGTATTGTTCTTTTATTTAAAATTATGTAGAATAACCATGTAGAATGGTTCTCTAATTACTGTGTGGAGTTTTGACCTTTAGTCTTTTCATTTTCGTGTCTTTGTCATAAAGAATCACTGGACTAATGCTAAGTTAGATTTTGGTTGTGGGTTCTTTTCCTTTTCTATTTTTTAAAGATCCATTTTATTGTTTATGAGAATGTGAGAGTGAGTGAGAGAGAGAAGGAGGAGGGCCCAGAACAGTCTCCATAGTTGTACATCATTAGTTCAATTCCACACAGAAAGATGTGGGGCCTCATGGGGTGGGAACCGAACTGGGGGACTCCCACATGGGAGGGGAGGTGAGAACCCTCTCCTCCATCATGGCAGTTACCAGTTGCACCACACTTCAGCATATGGGCTTGCACAGGCTGGAGCTGAAATTCAATACCCAGACCTTGTGGTTGCAAGGCAAACGCTCCACCTGCTGAGCTATCCTGGCGTCCTCAGTGGGTTCTCTTTTATTGAAAGGAAGGATCTCTGTACTCTCCAGAGCTTGTGGCATTAATATTCATCCATTAGACATTTATAGAATTATAACAACCTCTCTCTTTGTAACATCATTTCATCATTCCCTGCAATATCCTGCCCACGTGTTGCTTTTATACAGGATTCTGGACTCTCAGAGAATGATCTGTCATTTCCATACCCAAATAGATTAGATGATTTCAAGTAAACAATTAAAACAAGGTTTAGTTTGCTTTATGCAAATATAAAAATATTTTGATTTAGAATTACTTGAGATAGTTGTCAACATTTTTTTAATAATAAAAGTCGAGCATAATTTGCAGACCTTGTTGATGGGATTCTCTGTATGTCCAGCCATCAAGTTGGGCTCTCCCCACTTTAGGCTCAGAATATTCCCCATATATGTATCTTTTCACCCCATTCTCCTCCCAGCCACCTTGAGCAGCCATCCCTGCAGAAAAGAAAAGTGAATCTACCTTAGAAAAAGAAGTGGAAGTGTACTCTGATGTACGTGAATAATTATGCAGCTTAACTTTTATTAATATAACTTTGTAAATAACTTTCTATTAAACTATTATGTGTCTCTTGAAATTTCAGGACTTAATTATAGTTTAGGGCTTTACTGTTTATTTATATTTTTATTTCTGGATACCTGTGCAAAGATTCCAGATATCATCTTCACATGAGATATATTTCTGTCTTTCTCCCTTTCCTAGGGAGCCTTATATTGAAATGATGGTCTGTACTTGTATTTACCCTTCAGGACAATTAACAAGATGAGACAAAGTGTTCTTTTTCGTAATCTTGGGGTGTCCACGATGGTCTGAATCTTATTTTTGTGGCATATCCTGAGCCCAGGAGACTCAACTATAATATACTACGTCTCATTTCACGTTCTCCTCAACTACAGGACATTAGCGGTGGCATGTCTCTCAAGTCCATGGCATGATCCATTTCTGTTCTACTGGCTGCTGGGTGTTTTCCAATGGACTTACTACAATTCTTTTTACTAGTTCTAATCCAACATTTCTCCTGCAAGATCTTAAAATTACTTAGCCCCAATGAGCCATAGTTTTCTTATTTGTTAAATAGATAGCAACAATTTACCTAACAAGTTTTTAGAAAAGAAATAAGATAATGTTTTCAAAGCACTTAGCAAACTCTATCCAGCTAGTCCTCTTGATATTTCTTCCCTAACTTCTCTTCTATTTCCATTTTTATTCTTTCTTTTTCCTTTTCTAGCTACTAATAACAAACAAATGTATTCACATTTGGAAAGGGCACATTATAAAAATTGTGTAGTAATATTTACATCTCTGGATTTGGAAATGCAACAAGATTTTTCTAAAAACTCTGAGCTGCTATCTCTTAAAAGAACAATGAGGTAGATACACATACATGAAAAACATCTCTTTTGTAAAGTTATATGACTCACTTTCTAAAAAAAACCCCTTAAGGTTTGTGCTGCTAAAGTGGAGAAAAGGTAGAATAATGAGACTATTTCAGGTTCTGTATTTTAGATAGAAATTTGAATATTTTATAACTAAAACAGATAGTATTTGGCTATTAAATATTTATAAGCTTGCATTAAAAAGCGTAGCATTAGTTCCTGTTTCTTAGGTTCATGTATTGAGTCTGTTTCTGTGTCAACACTCTAGAAAATACATATCTTGATTTCATAGTATATTTGTATAAAGATCAATAACATTTTATTACAACATTAAAATGTTGTGTAACAAATGTTGTGTTTTGGAGAAGTTCCTTAGATACAAGATTTTTCTTTTGTCTCCTTTTATTCCTCTCAACGTCTTTGCTGGCTTGACCCAACTTTCTCTTTTCTTTGCCTATCTTATGTGTTAACATTGTAGAAAAGCTAAGTACCAAATAAATGAGTAAGCAAATAAGATGTAGGCTTTAGTCCCAGACTGAAAGATTTCTACTGTGTGAGGCTTACAAAGCTATTTAGCAGGTTCTGCATTTAAATATACACTATAACTATATTTTCTAACTTTAGAGCTATTGAGAATACCAAATAAGTGTATTTGTGTGGATAGAAGTCTTATTGCAGCAAACTTTCTTCAGATGTAAAATATTATTATTTAACCAACCCATAATATGAAACAAAAATGCTTTTTATCATGATTTATTTTGACTCAAATTTTATATTTTGGTCTTTATTTATATGTGATGAATTTCACTATTGAATAATAGTGAAAATAGAAAATAAATAGAAAATAAATAAATAGAATAGAAAATAAATGCTGTACCTAAGTTAAACTTTTGTTATTTGAGGTATATATCCTGTAGGCCAGAATTTCCTGCTTGGAAAGCAAAAACCTTTATAATCCTGTCCCTAGTAAACCTAACAATAATTTTATTAATTACCACAGCCCATGCATGGAGCTCCTTACAGTGAGATAAGGACACCCAAGAGATTAGACCCCTAATAACCTATACTTTTTGGATATTGTTTAGAGTTTCAGGGGTTTAGAAAGCACTTCAATCTATACATGTATTCTATTACTCCATTGAAAACATAGAATTAGGACAAATACTCTGAGTTTTAATATACAGACATAAATTTTTAAGTTGTGTTCTTTTTCTTAGAAATTAGAATAAATATATTTGTATCATTGACCTTTAAAATACCACTTGACAGAGCAGAGAATTCTATTAATGGGAGAAAAACTTTTTTGAAAGAATTCTAAATTCTGAGTCTAAATATAAGCATAAGAAATAATTTTTAGTTTCCAGGTCTTGCCAAGTTGGTGAATTACCCAGTATGCTGATTCCTACTCTTAAAATCTTCTAAAGAGAAACTAGCAATCCAAGCACGAATAATAACAAAATAAAATGATAAACCACAAGAAATATGAGAAACCCATGGGTAGGCTGAAAGCTGGCTTGACCATGTGCGTGTGTGTGGGAAGTGGTATGCTGACTGCTGAGGCAGCGATAAGAAGACAGATTGGAATATTTTTTAAGGGACCTAAGCATTCAAATCAGAATACTTTTTTAAAAGCACAATAAAATAAACCATGAGTAAGAAGAAATAAAGAAATAACAAACATAGGGATAGAAGTAAGTTAAATGGAAAACAAACAAGATAAACAAAAGCAAAATCTCATTCTTTGAAAAGATTCAAAAGTTAGATTGACCTCTGGCAAGAATAAACGAGGAAAAAGAAAAAAGGCAAAGAGAGAATGTCAAAACAGACAGTGTAGGATAAAAAAGGGGAAAACTATAAACTTACCGGAGATGAGATTTATAGTCATAAAGTTTATCATAAAATAAAATGTAGTCATAAAGTATTAAAATAGCTATACTATAATATATTTGGAAAGTGGATAAAATGGATATATTTCTAGAAAATATAAAACATCTGTAATTCCACAGGAGGAAATAGAGGACTTGGTTATACAAATGAGCACTAAACAAGCTAAAACCTCAGTCAAAGCCCTCTTCTCTGTATCGCTTCACATCCAGGCCCAGATGTTTTATAGACAACTTCTTCTACATTTAAATAAATTGTTAAATTCCCTTTTATAAATTTATCCTGGAAAATAGAAAAAGAATCTATGCTGTGAGCTTATTTTAAAAGGTTGTTTTAATCTTGATTTCAAAACCAGAAAATAAAAATAATTTCATTTGTGAGTGAATTCTAAATAAAATGATATCCATCCCATCTAATCTAAAGTATATTGAAAATGGTAAGTAGGGGAGGCCAGAATGGCTCAGCAGGTTAAGTGCTCGCTTCACAGCCCCGGGGACCCAGGATCAAATCCCAGCCCCGGCCTCTGTGGACCCATATGCTGAACTGGAGTGTGCTTCCCATGCGAGAGGCCCCCAGTTTGATTTTCACCCCCCAGTTTAGCCCCTCAATTGAGGGGTGTGCCTCCCATGCAGGAGGCCCCCAGCCCGGTTTCTGCCCTGCGTAGCCCCCGCCCACCTGTGTGGAATGAATCCATGTTGAAAACTGATGACATACAACTATGGAGACCGCTCTGGACCATCCCCCTTCTCGCTGTCTCTCCCTTTCACTGTCTCTCCCTATCTCAGTCAAAAACAATAAAATAAATCTTTAAAAAAATGATAAGAGGTTTTATTTCTGAAATTCAAGGATGGTTTAACATCAGAAAATCTGTTAATGTAATTCTCCACATAGTTTATTATTACCTTAGTTCAGACAACAAAAACAGATGATGAAGTTCAGCACTAATTATGAAAAACTTTTGACAAACTATGATTATAGAAGAACTTTCTGAGCTTGGTAAAGGTTATATATTGAATAGCCTATAATTTATCTCCCCAAGTTAGACATTTTGTCCAGGGCAGATGGTCATGTATGGTCATGCTAATGATGTACACACAACATAAAGAAAAAAGTAGGAAAGGAAGGAAGGAAGGACAAAACCTATAGTACACATTATAATTAATGGGTAAATTTTAGTTACAGTCTCCTTGTGGTTGAGAGCAAGAAGAGAGGCGCTGGAGGTTACAGACACTTCAATAAGGAAATAAATACCGGTATAAGAAATATGTTGATCACGAAGCCAAATATATGACTATCATTATTTGTAATTGATATGATGATCTACCTAGAAAAAAATAGAATCTGCAGACAAAAAATTAGAATATAAAAGATTTTATATACTGGTAGTTCTAAGACTACCCCATAAAAATCAGTAGTCGTTCTTTACAAATGGTATTCCAGTAGAAAAAGAAAGTTGATACCATTCCTAATGCCATATCCCATAGAGTATATCAAAATATCTTAAGAATATATAAGACTTTCATAGAGAAAATTTTAAAACCGGGATTAAGAATATAGCAGATGAACTGAAATCCTGGAAAGATATTTCATGGTCTTGAATTGAGTGATGCTGTATGGAGATCAATTAATCTATATATTCAGAGCAATCCTGATTAAAATTCCTGTTGATTTTTTAAAAAAGCAATTTAGTAACTTCACTAATATTTGAATCAGAGAATAAAAGTCTACACATGGCTAAATTAACCTTAAAAGACAAAAGGAGGAAACACATCAGGTATAAACAATATAAAGCTATAGAAAGAAAGCCATGTGCTAGTATCAAAAGAACATGTAGATTGATGTACTTTGAACAAAGAGTTCAGAGACAGACCGACCCATCTTTCTATGGCAATCTAATATTTGATAAAAATTATACCACATATCACTGTGAATTTTTTAGTAGGTTGTGCTGGGAAGACTAACTATAATTAGAAAAATTAATTTGGGTTCCTAACTATCACCAAATGTAAAGGTTGATTCTAGGTGGAATAAAGACACCAATGTTAAAGTAAAACTATAAAATTAAACAAAAAATATATGAGAGTATCTTTATCATCAATGCCATGGAACAGAAAACTTCAAATGCACAAACCATAAGGCAAAATAATAATAAATTTAATTACAACAAAATTAAGAACTTTTCTTACAGGACAGACATAAAGGTCAACTTTCAGAGATAGATAAAAGAATGGAAGATGACATTTATGCATGTTTACGTTTCTGTAAACTTAGATGAACAGTAAATGTCAATAGAAAAATGATTGAAAATAATAGTGTATTCAGAGAAGAAAACCCCCAAATGTATTAATTGATATGAAAATATACTCCATCTCACTAGAAATCAGAAAAATTTGAGATATCACTTTATTACCTATTTTGGCAACAATTAGACAAAAAGCGGACATTTTTATGCTCTGCTGGTAGGGATGCACCTCTGGAGACCCACTGAGTTCATGCCTATCTAACGACCGTACAGTTCTGGAAACCCATCAGTACCTATTCCAAAGACATTCTTATGGTAGCGGTGGGAAAATTGGAAGCAATATGAGTGTCTGTTGTGGATCCAATGGATTAAAAAAATGGTGATTGCACGCCATGAGTAATGCTTAGCAGTTAGAAATAATAAATTATATGTAGCAGCACGTATCTATCATAAAAATACAATGCTGAGTAAGAAGTGTCAGAGAACATGAAATATAATACACAACCATTTACAGAAATGAAAATTCAGGGACACATAATTATAAATACATGTGTTATAAGAACACATACAAATGAAAAAATACACATTAACCCATTAGAATGGTTGCTGAAGGGGGGAATGGGAGTGGAAATTGAGATGAAAGGAATATATATGTATTTAATAAGCAGCAAGTAATGAGCATTTTTAAGATTCATAATAATATCACCAAAGGGTGCTTATGCATAACTTGGCCTTGCACTTGCGAGGCTGAAACAAACAAACTTTTAGATTTTTATGTGGTGGCCTCATCTGTGATGTAAAGACAGAGCCTGTGAAGTAGTTTCTCTGAGAGAAGGAAAAATCACCATACTCTGGCTCCACTGTATAATCCTAATACAGCTTGTGTTTAGATGATGATGTCCATTTGATCTGTTTTTTAGAATTAACAAATTAAGACAGGTAAGACCGTGGTGCCTATAGCAGGTGGTAAAAAATCAAGTAGTTTGATCCCTAACAAGGTTAATGAGGGAAAAAAGTAAATGTAGTGTGTGTAGGCACTGTCATAGCCTACTACCAACATTTCTTTCTAGAATGTTCTGTCTTGAATACAAGAATCCAAGTGCTGTTTTCTTAGGCTTTCCTCCTGGATGGCACTATTTTCTATTTCTTAAGCCCATTTCTTACAAGAGCTTATGCTTCTGGCTACAAAAGCCAGGACAAGCTTTTCTTCAACTCTCTCATCTTTCTATTCGTCCTCCCCAACTTCTCCCATTCCTGTTGTGCAGTAAGAAGTGGGAAGGTGAGGGCTCTGTAATGCACTGCTTTGGAGTAACCATGCAAGTGGCGCTTCACACTAGATCTAAAGGCATGTTTCCATAAAAACATTATCACTTATGAGTATAGACTTATATGTAAGATGCATTGTGGCTTCAACCCACCTTGTACTCTAGCCTTGGTTCCTACATCACCACATAAAATATTTCACCTGTACCTCCAATCTAATCTTTCGAATTCTAGCGCTTATTCACTGTTCATTTTAACCAGAGGTTCAAACTGAGGCTTTCTCACAAAGGAGGATTCTGATACAATATCTACCTTAGAAAAAGTTAATTCTGAGATTCTGTTATTCAGGAGGAAGGGACAAATGAACCCAGAGAAAAGGCATTCAAGACCTAAAACTGCTTAGGTCTCCTTTGGCCTCCAGAAAGGCCATCATGGTAGTGTTGTTTCTGTTGGAAAATATTCGAACCCACTGTGGTAGGCTGAATAATGACACCCCAAAGACATTCATGTCCTAAAATGTAGGACGTGTGAAGGTTGCCTTATGTGGCAACAGGGACTTTGAAAATTAAATTAAGAATCTGGAGTTGGGGACATTATCCTGCATTATATGAGTGGGCCCAGAGTAATCATAAGGGTCCTTTTATAAGGGAGGCAAAAGATCAGAGTAGGTAGTAGATTATAAGACAATGAAGCAAAACTTGGGAGTGATGTGGGAATGGACCCACGGCCAAGGAGTGCGGGTGGCCTGTAGAAGTTGAAAAAAGGCAAGGAAAGCAGCCCCGCGGAGACCTTAATTTTAGAATTCTGATTCCTATAACTAGGATAATAAATTTGTAAGCCACTGTGGTGCGGTAATTTGTCCTAAAAGCTGCAGGAAGCTAATTTCCACACTGACTTCAAACGAGCCTTTGAATCCCTCTGTGATATGTTTTATTTTCCGAAGACGGCTGCCAAAAATCTCTCCCATCTCCCATACTCTTCCACAATGTCATCTCGCTTCTTCCCGTTCACCCCATGGAGTCTGTGCTTTGTTGCCTCTTCCTTGACTCTCGGTGGAACCTGGGACCACTTGGATCAATAGTGTGGTGGAAGTGCCACGACACCTCCTAATTGGCCTAGCGTGGTTTCTGCCTCCTTCCCCTCGGAAGCTAGCTCCCAGGGAAGTGCTCGAGCACATGGAGAAGCCCTCAGCACGACATACCAAATGGGGAGAGATGCCAAGGATGTTAGATGTGTGAACGAAAAGCTGCCCTGAAGGTACGTCATCCAGTATGTGCAGCAGAGACATGCAGCTCAACCCAACTCTTTCCAAACGTTTGAACCACAAATCACGAACTAAACAGAATGATTATGTCAGGCTACTAATTTTGGGGTTTGTCACTCAGCAAAAGATAATCATAATCCACCTTTTTGGTGACTAGTGAAGTGATGTACATAAATGCTGTCTTCAGTGGCTGTTAGAAAATGTTAGGTTGTTGGCACCGAATGACCCCTAGTTATTCTATTGAAAATCTGTAAGTATTTTATCTCTCTTATTGCAGCTGTTATTTCTGCCAGATTGCTATATCCAATTTCATAGAATTGTAGTGAAGAATAAAATGAATGTGGTAAACCTGCTTTGCTTTGTAATATTGAACCATTATGCAAATACTATTATAGTAGTCTCTATGCAACATTGGAAGAATTGGAAGTTGTCTACAGCAATTAGAAACATTAACTCATTCTATTGACTTAATTATAGACACTTTCTAAATCTGCCTCTCATCTACAGTTTAGAGGATCACTTTAGGTCTTTGCTAAAGAATTAATGTAAAATTATCTGACAATAAATTTCTCTGCTAATCCAAGATCTTTTTCACTTCTGGCTTTGGGTTCTTTTCTTCTCCAAAGGGAAGCTTCCATACGCCTGTTTTTCATGATTCTGTGTTTTTGCAACGTTGCTTTGAATATTGACTCCTGTAAAGCCACAGGGGCATATCTTGTATCTCTTTGGATAATTCTACCATGATTTCAGATCAAGTAAGCATGTCTATTCTAAAAAGATGACATTTGTTTGTGTTACAGCTTGTCTTGGCTCTTTTCGAGCGGGACTATTCACTGCTGCACGTCAGTCAACAGATGCTTACCCTGACCTAAGGAGCTGTGTCAATGGTAAGCACCTCAAAATCAATTTACAAACAAAACAAAACCTTATGCCAGGGAAGTACACTCCTACAAGTATAACTAATGTGTAAAAATCAGCGAATGAACCCTTGAAGGGTATGCCCAACAAGGACGTATTCTCAAAATGCATCTGAAAGAATGTTTTTTAGATGTAAGTGCTGCCATTTTACTCAAAATGAATTTCCACCTAACATTTAAATTAAAAACTGTGCCTTGTTTACTGTTTAGACCATGGACTTGAGGATTGTATTCTCAACAGCTTTGTTTTGGCTGTTGTTGCTTAATCATGTAGTACGACCAAATGTTAAAATTGATTAATAGATCAAAATGGAGCCATGTTTACTCTTCAAACTTTTGGCATCAATAACATAAATGTAGAAAATGTTATGATATTAAATTAGCCTTTCCATCTGAAGTTTGCATAGGGTCTACTGATAAATATGGTAGATTGTTTGTTTCTGATTTACTAATTTTCAACTGAGAGTCAGAGAGGAAGAGGTGAAATTGCATAATGCAAGTTGGGATGTTTGCCCAGTAAATACCGGTATTTTACAAGCAGCTTTGGCAATAGCTAGATATTTATCTGAATTTTCTCTAATTTAAAGTTGGCTATAATTACATAAGTAAAACAGTTTGAACATGTGTATTTTTTTAAAAGATTTATTTTATTGTTTCTTTGACATAGAGACAGAGAGAGACAAAGAGAAGGGGGAGGGCCCAGAGCAGTGTCCATAAGTTGTACATCATCGGTTTTCAACATGGTTTTGTTTCACACAGGTGGGCGGGGACCGCACAGGATGGGAACCAGGCTGGGGGCCTCCTGCATGGGAGGCACGACCCCCCAACCCCCGGGGAGAACCCGACTGGGCCACAGCCCAGTTCAGCACATGGGTCTGCACAGTTGGGGCCGGGACTTGATCCTCAGACTCTGGGGCTGCAAAGCGAGTGCTTAACTGGCTGAGCCATCCTGGCTTCCCCTAAACACATATATTTAATTCACACTTTATTGTTTTTAAATTTACTAGAGAACAGGGAAATGATTTGATAATTTCCTGATTAGTCTTTCTATCACTTTAACTAACACCTAATTTATAACTATTAAAAAAAAATAATCTTGATGATTTTATGAGGACCTTTTAAAAAATTGGTGATTAAGTGTCGGTTAGGTTGGAAAAATTCTTTGCAAGTAACAGACATTTTCTCTGGCTAACGTCAGCAGAGGGGAATGTATTGGAAGGATGGAAGGAATCACAGAAATGATGAAAAGCCTTGAGAAGCGGGTGTGGAAGCACATAGTGTGGAGAAGGAAACCAGAAATGAGTAAAGGAACGAACGGCCATGTCATTTAAGTTGGTGATGAAGTGCTGTGACATGTTCTGAAGCAATTGTCCCTCCCCTAAGAATCACGGTACTCTGCTACCTGTTGCTCACGGTCTGAAAACCGTTGCTTCATGTAGTTGGACCAGGGTTCTATTTATTTAAGGCAGGAGGATAAATCTGGTTCCTGTTACTCCATGTGAATCCAAATCGGAAGTTCCAAATTTATTTTTCTATGGATATTGAGAGTAGTTTTATTTGTTCTGTAATCTTATGGAATTGCTTTAAGGGTCAAATAGGGTAATATATATGAAAAACATCTAAATTACAGTTATAAAATAATGAATATATATTTCCAACATAAAAGTAGTTTTCTTTTGCAAAATAATTATGAAGTTTGTCTACTTAACTCACTTTTTCATGCAAAAGTATTTGAAGGAAAGAGTTACAATTTTTAAAAATTGATTATAGGCTTCATGCACTCGATTTCTATGAAAGGGCGTATAATTTTATTTTACGGTGGCATGTGGCAAAGATTAAATAGATGTCTCTTTCCTTCAGCCATTCCAGACCAGTGTAATCCTCTGCCCTGCAATGAAGATGGATATATGAGCTGCAGAGATGGCCAGGCTTCCTTTACTTGCATTTGTAAATTAGGTTGGCAAGGAGAGATGTGTGAATTCGGTATGTTGCATAAACCCACATGGTGTTTCTGGATTGACCTGGGACGCTTTCTATAGGATTTATCACTTTACAAAATAATTCATTTCCCCCCTTTTTAGATATAAATGAATGCAAAGATCCCTCAAATATAAACGGAGGTTGCAGTCAGATTTGCGATAACACACCTGGAAGTTATCAGTGTTCCTGTAAAAGTGGTTTTGTTATGCTTTCAAATAAGAAGGACTGCAAAGGTAAGGGCAAGAGGTACAATAAAAAGGCACCTAGAGAAATTTCCCCAGGAAATCCTTAGAAAACTTTGGTTGTAAGTCGCTACAATAATCATACATTATTATACACTTTCAAGCCTTGTGATATTATATGACTACCTTTGAGTTTATAGGGTATTTTATTATTTATAGTGTTTTTCATTGTTTCTTACTGTTTGCATATGTATGTGCACACACGTGAGCACATTTTAATAAAGAATTTCATTATATGGTGATAATATGAAGTTTCAGTGCAAGTCCTTTTGCATTACAGTGTTTGCAAAATTGTTTATACATTTTTTCAGAGACTATAATATAATTTCCCTTATTTCCATGAGATAAACAACCATAAATTCCAGCACAATCCTTAATTTCTTCTTGCATTTTATTTTATATTACCTTGTCAGAAATACCTTTCTAATTTGCAATATAAACCCTTCATTTTGCACCTCATTTCCTCTTGTGGTTTTGGAAAAAATGAAGATCTAGTTTTCCCTCTTTTTGTGCATCTGAGCTCACATCGTTGGTCATGACTTTTTAAAATTTTTATTTCAGACATATAATTCCTATCATTTTAGGTTTTTAACAGTAATTTTATAGTGGGTTTCTTTTATTTTTCTTTATGCTTGTCTTTCCCCTGAATTTTGACTTGTTTCTCTCTGCATAGTATCTTTTCAATTGAACTGCTTTAAATGCCGTAACTAAATCTTCCATATACGTGCTAGGTCTATGGAGGACTAAAAATGAGATTTTCCAGCAGGAGTTAAATTTGTCTTTGGAAACTGGGAGAAGTATTTCTTTCTTCCTCTTCCTTCCTTCTCTCTTCCCTCCCTCACTGCCTCTTTCCCCTTCTCTCTCTCTTTCTTTCCTCCTGTTCTCTCTTCTCCTCCTCATTTTCTTGCTACAAGGTAAAAAATAAATTAGTAAATTGAAGTTCAAAGTTTTCTTGTTGAACTCAAGTAATGTTCGCTTTGGTAAATCCCCACATTGAATTCACAGCCATGAATGGTCTGTCTCTCGCTGCACTGTAATGTTCAGTTAGTATAGTTTATTATTTAAAGTTCAGCTAAAGACTGAAGTAAACTGTATTAACTAACAGTTTCTTCTAAATGCTTATCTAATTTGTGACCATAATTTTTTCTTGTTTGCTTATTTGAAGACCTATTTGAAGGGTTGTTCGTTTTCTTCCTTCCTTCCTGTCTCCCTTCCTTCCTTCCTTCTTTCCTTTCTCCTTCCTTCCTTCCTTCCTCCCTCTCTCCCTCCCTCCCTCCTTCCTTCCTTCCTTCTTCCCTTCCTTTCTTTCTTTCTGTGTGTGGTTAGAAATTTAAAATACCAGTATCATTAGAACAGCGGTTATAGAAAACCATCATAACTCAGGATACCATATATCAATACCTCCCATAAACAAATAATACCCATTCATACTTCTACATTTAAATTCCTGAATAGTCTGCCCTTCTAAAGAATTTGTGACTTATATTTTTAATTAAAAAGTATTTAATATTTATCCTTTTAGTTTATACACATGTATATAAATTACTACAAAAAGTTCTTTTATAAATAAGGCTCTCTCTGATCACCAGAACATATTGTCTTGTATACTTCAGTTACATAACTTTTTATCCATGATACCTAAGTAATGGAGTGCAGAACTATTAGAAGAATGTGTATACAACTATTACAATAGGGCCTTTGCCCATCTGTGGATATGCTTGGGATCAAGTTGCCAGTGAATGTCTGAAAATGCAAGAATAAAACTTTTCATCAGTCATTAGATGTCAATGTAGAATCACAAGATAAAAATTAATGTGCTGTAACCTGAACTCATATGATTTAAATTATTCTTGCAATATGCCTCAGACCAAATACTTTAGGCATATGTTTTTACTTTCTTTTAAAAGTTTTATAGCTCTTTTAAAAATATTAAATATTTTATTTTGAATTGTATGTATATTCACATGCTGGTTTAAGAAATAATAAAAAGAGTTCCCACGTACCTTTTACCCAGATTTCCCCAGTGCTAACATTTTACGAAACTATGGTACATTATCACACCCAGGATACTGACACTATTACAGTTAAGATACAGAAAAATTTCTTTACAACAAGGGATTGATTCTATTATTTTTGTGCATGTCATTTTAAATAGATTAACATCTGAAATTTTGGTGATTACTCTGGGAAAATTAAACTCCCAACTGTTTATAATAGAAAATATATTTTCCATTCTGAACTTTCCGTTCTCTAGACTCAGAGTCCACATGAGAAAAGTTCACTAACAATTAGATCTCCACTGAGCTATTTCTATATCTGTTTCCCCACGCCCACGGTGCTTAGTTAGTAACTCGTAGCAATCTTCTCTCCTACTCTGCTATGTAATATAATAAATGCGTCTGCAATGTCAGGAATATTAACTTAGCAGTATACTTTGTATAGTATTAGCTGCAGTTTTATAAATACTTTGAGGCCTTACTCAATTTCATTTTAAGTTTGAATCACTCTTGAATACTTTAGGCAACATTAGTAGTATGTAGATTTAGCTATTATCTATTTACAAGGGAGAAATGCATACATTTTTATTTTATTTGTGAAACTACCTAGTGAATATACTTATAAGACTATATTTCAGAAATATGTATTCAGGAATTCATGTTAAGAATGTAGTGGATCTTTCATCTTACCTCATTTATTTTTATAATATAACCTGGTAGATAAGGAAATAATGAAAGCTCTTTTGTTGACATAACTACAAAGGAACACAGCAAACATTCAAATTCTCTTTGCTGGTGTATAAAGAAACTATATTTAGTGAACTAAAATATGGTGATAGATTTAATATTTTGTTATTCTCCGGCCACTCGCTGTCTCAGTTTATATAGTAAATGAGATCCAGGAAACACAGACCACGTGTTCTTTGCTAGCATTTTCTGGCATGGGAACAATGCTTTCTAATATACTGGTTTCATTTGTAGACGTGGATGAATGCTCTGTGAAGCTGGACATCTGTGGCACGGCCGTGTGTAAGAACATCCCTGGAGACTTTGAATGTGAATGCCCGGACGGCTACCGATACGATCCCATGTCAAAGTCTTGTGAAGGTAAGAGTTGTGGTGGTGGCGTCGTTGATGGTGGAGAGGGTGGGTTTGAACCCTGTTTTTATATTTGGTATTATATCCTTTTACTTCTTCCAGAGTGCAAGTATATAAGACACATGGTCTTTAGATTTCGTGTCATGACCTCTGATTGGCCCTTCATGCTATATATGGATTGCACATCTTGCATGTCTGGTGAAAGCTAAACAAACACATTTTCACATCATTTAGATAATATTCAATGATAAAAGAATTCCAGGCTCGAAGGAAAAACACACATGTAACAAAAAGATAGACGAGTTTAAAAATCATATGGGTTTCACTACAATGGTGGCTAAAAAACTTCAATTTTTTTTTAAAAAATATATATTTTTTACTTATTTATTTTTGACAGAGAGAGAGAGAGAGAGAGATACAGATACAGAGACAGAGAGAACTGAACTGGGGGAGCTCCCAGTTCAGCATATGGTTCTGCACAGGCCGGGGCCGGGATTCGATCCCTGGTCCCTGGCGCTGCAAAGTGAGCACTTAGCCCACTGAGCCATCCCGGCTTCCCCAAACTTCAATTTTATACCAAGCTTATCAGCGATCTTCTGTGCATAAGACAGTATGTCATGTACTGCAACATAGCGAATGGTGTGACTCAGGTACAGTTAAAGATGTATCAAAGGACAATGTCGTCATCACCAGATGACCAGACTAGAGAAGTACTGATTAGAAACGTGTGGACTAGGGAGGGCACTTGGACTTGCTGTTGCTCTATCTGAGTGCTTCTGTGACCCCGTGTTTGCCTCAGGTGGCTTAAATGTGTTAGCAGATTTTTATTTTCTTTAAGCATGGATGTATACAAATTACCTCACATACTCCTTTACATTTTTTAAAATTTCAAAATGAATTTAGTGACTAAAATGAATCAAATCAACAGTAATTTTTCTTTTTTAAATATTTATTTTATTGATTTTGACAGAGAGAGACAGACAGAGACAGAGAGAAGGGGGAGGGCCCAGAGCAGTCTCCATAGTTGTACGTCATCAGTTTTCAACGTGGTTTCATTCCACACAGGTGGGCGGGGGCCGTGCAGGGCGGGAACTGGGCTGGGGGCCTCCTGCATGGGAAGCTCACCCCAGTTCAGCACATGGGTCCACACGGGTCGGGGATCGGACTCAATCCCCAGACCCCTGGGGCTGCAAAGCAAGTGCTTGAACCTGCTGAGCCAACCCAGTGTCCCCAATAGTAATTTTTCTATTGTGGAAAACTATATATAAGATATAATGCGACCCTTTAATTCATTTTAAGTGTATAATTCAGTGGCATTGATTACATTTCACATAGTTACTCAGCCATTACCACTATCTGTTCCAGAATGTTTTGCAACACCCCAAACAGAGGTCTGTAACCCTCAGCAATAGCACCCCTCCTTTCCTCATCCCTGTTAACCTCTAATCCACTTTCTCCGTGAATTTGCCTAAATCAACAATATTATCAAATACTTTTTTTCAACTATGTGTACTCCTCTTGAGATTTTGATGCCTTACCTCCTCATGAACTCACCAAAAATCTACCCCCCACAGATACCGTATCTACACCCCCTCCACTCCAGATAGAAATTACCGTGTAAGCCCTAAGTGTTTGTACGTTATTGCTAGCTAGACGATGTCACCATTTATACTGTAGTTTTATACACAAGTGACAGATTTAAAAAGAGTTGCATGATATATAAAATATTTTATTACTTTATTCATATGTCATTCAATTATAAATGGTAGTGAGGAATCACTAATTTGAGGATTCTATTTTTAAGAATTTTAACTATGAAGGAATTTCTATGCTGTAATAGCACTTAGGAATGTGGGCATTTTCAAATATCATTGAAAAGGTCAAGGTTCTGAGTAGCTCTGAAGTGGACGTTAGCTGAAGCATATTATTACAGTTTTTCAAGAATGATTTTCTCAAAATCTGGTGTGGGGACAAGGGACAACACAGAAGATTTCACAATATGGGAGCACAGTGAGGTTTTTTTTTTCTTTTCTAAGCTATGTTAAGAATAAAGATATGTCCTTAACTTTATTGCCACCATGAATCATTGCATTATGAAAAGTCCTATGTTTTTGATCTTATTGTTTAATTCTCAGTGACATTGACCTTCCGTTAAAGGGATCTGTTCTTCCTTATCTTCCTATCCTCCCCTCCCCTTCTCTTCTCTCCCCCTTCCCTTCCCTTCCTTTTCTCCAAAGCAAAGAATTGGATGTAGGGGAAGCCGGGTTGGCTCAGTGGGTTAAGCGCTCACTTTGCAGCTCCAGGGACTGAGGATTGAATCCCGGCCCCGGCCCGTGTGGACCCATATGCTGAACTGGGGTGTAGCCCCCAGTTCAGTTCTCACTGGGGTGAGACCCTGGCCCAGTTACTGCCCTGTGAAGCCCCACGCCCACCTGTGGAATGAAACTATGTGGAAAAACCAATGATGTGCAACCATGGAGAGTGTTCAGGGCCCTCCTTCTCTCTGTCTCTGTCTCTCTATCTCTCTCTGTCAAAAACAATAAAAATAAATCTTTAAAGAATTGGATATAGTCCTGTAACTGGGAATGGAAATTTTCCTTGCTTCTTGTCTTCAAGGGAAGAATTCAGCAAGGAGACAGAGTTTGTACAAGTAAAGGTAGAAGTTTATTAGTAAACAAAGTGCACTCCCACATGTGGAGCAGGCTGACCCCCTCCTCACATTCCGCCTGGGTTTTCATCCCTATGGGTAGAATTGTCTCCTTGTCTTCCTCTCCTGCGATTTATTTGAAAGAAGCAAAACTATAATGCTGTGTTCTGGATAGCGGGATGCTGCTAGGATAAGTGGGATTTCTGTTCACTCCTCCTGCATTTCTCTGACTACCTTATCGTCTTAATGTAGGGCCAGATACTAACGGGCTGAGGCTAATGTCTTCTCTTGCATTCTTTTTCTGGTAACTTATCTTTTTAAATTTAGGGGCAGCTGCTAATGAACTTGCGAATAGGGATAATTCCTCCTCCTTCCCCTGCTCAATTTTTATTTTTTTCCTAGTGGGGCTAATTCCTCCTCCTTTTCCTGCTCATTGCTTCCTTTCCACCTACCCTATCCGTCTCAGTGGAATTATAGAGGGCTGTCTGCAAAGTATCCAGCCATGCAATATGAAAAATAGAGGCATTGAGGTCCCAGGCTCGTCGGGGGTTCCGGTTCTCTGTGTCTGCTTCTCCCCACTAAGCTGCTGCCCTAGTGAAAAGGAAGCCATGGCATTCCGAGTCACCAGGAACACGAAAATTAACGTTGAAAATAAGGCGAAGATCAGTATGGCAGGTGCAAAATGCATACCTGTGGCCACTGTTACAGCCTCCAAGCCTGGGCTGGGACCAAGAACAGCTCTTGGAGACATAGGTAACAAAGTCAGTGAACAGCCACAGGCCAAACTGCCTCAGAAAAAGGAAGCAAAAACTTCAGCTGCTGGAAGAGTCATTGCCAAAAAACTAGCAAAACCTCTGGAAAAGGCACTTGATCCTGTGCCTGCGCTGCAGCCGGCGCCAAAGCCAGAACCAGAGCCACAGCCTGAGCCTGTTAAAGAAGAAAAACTTTTGCCTGAACCTATTGTGGTGGATACTCCCTCCTCAAGCCCAATGGAAACATCTGGATGTGCCCCTGCAGAAGAATATCTGTGTCAGGCTTTCTCTGATGTACTTTTTGCAGTGAATGATGTAGACGCAGAAGATGGAGCTGATCCAAACCTTTGTAGTGAATATGTGAAAGATATCTATGCTTATCTGAGACAACTTGAGGAAGAGCAAGCAGTCAGACTAAAATACCTATTGGGTCGTGAAGTCACTGGAAACATGACAGCCATCCTAATTGACTGGCTAGTACAGGTTCAAATGAAATTCAGGTTACTGCAAGAGACCATGTACATGACTGTTTCCATTATTGATCGGTTCACGCAGAATAATTGTGTGCCCAAGAAGATGCTGCAGCTGGTTGGTGTCACTGGCATGTTTATTGCAAGCAAGTATGAAGAAATGTACCCTCCAGAAATTGGTGACTTTGCCTTTGTGACTGACAATACTTACACTAAGCTCCAAATCAGACAGATGGAAATGAAGATTCTAAGAGCTTTAAACTTTAGTCTGGGTCGCCCTCTCCCCCTGCATTTCCTGTGGAGAGCATCGAAGATTGGAGAGGTTGATGTGGAGCAACACACTTTGGTCAAATATCTAATGGAACTAACTATGTTGGACTATGATATGGTACACTTTCCTCCTTCTCAGATTGCAGCAGGAACCTTTTGTTTAGCACTGAAAATTCTTGATAATGGTTAATGGACACCAACAGCATTACCTGTCATACACTGAAGAATCTTTTCTTCCTGTTATGCAACACCTGGCTAGGAATATAGTCACAGTGAATCGTGGGCTTACAAAGCACATGACTATCAAGAACAAGTATGCCACATCTAAGCATGCTAAGATCAGCACTCTAGCACAGCTGAATTCTGCATTAGTTCAAGACTTAGCCAAGGCTGTGGCAAAGGTGTAACTTGTGAATTTGAGTTGGAAGACTGTAATAATCTGCAAATAAAATTGGCACCATGTGCTATCTGTATAAAAAAAAAAAATAGAGGCATTTATGGCTGAATTTTTTTTCCAGACAGCCCTTCTATAATTAGAAATGACAACTAACTTGAGACCCTCACTCTTTGTTTCTTCATATTCAAAATCAGAATATCCATATGCTTGATATATTTTTATTATTTATAATTAATGAAATTTATACATTAAATATGTTGCTTCAGGTATGTAAATAAATAGTATTCATACTAATTCATTTAAATTTTCATACCAAGTATTTAAATGTAATTTGGGGGGAAGCTGGGATGGTTCAGCAGGTTAAGTGCTTGCTTTGCAGCCCTGGGGACTGAGGATCAAATCTGAGCCCCGGCCCATGTGGACCCATATGCTGAACTGGGGTGAGCTTCCCTTGTGGGTGGCCCCCAGTTCAGTTCCCACCCTCCCCCACCCCCAGTTTGCCCCCTGGCTCAAGGGGGTGTGCCTCTCGTGTGTGGCCCTTGCCCACCCATGTGAAACGAAACCATGTACTGATGACGTACAACTATGGAGACAGCTCTGGGCCCTCCCCCTTCTCTCTGTCTCTCTCTGTCTCTGTCTCTGTCAAAACAATAAAACAAATCTTTAAAAAAATAAATGTAATTTGATGAAACAGAGATTCCTTTCCCTAAGGATTAATTATCATTGATATCTCAAACTGAAATCCGACACCTCTTCTTCTGCTGGATTGAACGTTTAGCAGATATTAAGACTTGTCTTTCCCTCCAGATGTGGATGAGTGCTCTGAGAACGTGTGTGCTCAGCTTTGTGTCAACTACCCTGGAGGTTATTCTTGTTATTGTGACGGGAAGAAAGGATTCAAACTTGCTCAGGATCAGAAGAGTTGTGAGGTAACAGTTTGCAAAAGTGCTGAACTTGACAACTTTTTCCTGAAATTAGAGATCTTGATACTTATTTCCATATAGTTAAGGTAAGTCAGGAAAATTACAGATGTTCCACAATAATTGCTGTAATTCTATGTAGGCCATTAGTCACAATCTATTTACTAGTTATGGTCATGTAAGCCATAAACATTGGGAATAATTAGTGGTTGGATAAAATGGTCTGCAGGGTCACAGTTCTGAAAGTGCTCATCTGTATCACATGTCTATTTACAAAAATACAAAGTGTATGCTTATTTAAGAGATGTAGAGAAAGCTGAGGTCTATACTTTATTTGAGAAAAAAAATCTTCCGGAGGAGCTCTAGTGAAAACATTTTCCAGAGTCTACTTTTTTTATTCACTATTTGGACAAGTTTGATCAGCCGTAGGCATGTTAATACCTAAGGGTGCTGGTGAAATCTTAGGTGGAAACGTCGTCAGAATAGAAGGTTTAGTGGTATTTCAGTATATCACATTTCAGAGAGGTTGACTTTGTTCATCTGTGTCACTCAAACTGGCTTTTAGTTACTCAGATTTAATACATACCCACTCTAGAGATTGGATGTTGGAGGTAGGTTCTAGTTTTTCCTTTATTGAAATACGTAGGTCAACTTGTGAAGCTATTCTTTTTTCCTAGAGAAGCATCAGATGTTACTGACCCTTAGTCCAATGCTTGCACCTCTTTTACTTTTTAAAAATGAAGGTGAAATTTTATAAGATTATGGGGCAAATAGTAAAAATAAAAAAAATCCCAAATAATAATGATTTAATCCTGCGATACATATCCTTCTTTATTATGAAGACAAAGCTGTACATGTACAAAAAATGTGGCATTTGGTATTATGCTACCAACTTGTTAAAGGAAGGTATGCTAAGCTAGTTGACATATGTAGTAACTTTGCTAGCACTTAACTGACATGCTCGCTGTGTGAATGTTTATTTTGTAATTTAGCCTCTTATTTCAGTATTTGTTGTAGTTACACATCACCATTTACCTTGGAATAGATTTATGAAACTTTTAAGAGGAAATGAGATGTTATTTCTGGACCTAGATTTAGTGCAGTTCTATGTTCACAATTCCTTCCAAAATATCCCTATATATGTTTAAGAATTTATCCCTAACACGATTTCCATTTTAATGTTTATTTTTATACTTAGAAAAAAGGCTTGTTATTAGATTTAATGAATCTAAATCACTTTTTGGCAGCTTCTTTGGAAACTAAAATGATATCTTATTTATATTTATCCCATCCAGGTTTTGTAGTATTCCCTTTACTATCTATTTGGCATAATTATTGTCTCAGAAAAATTTTGCATAACAATGAATAAGTGAATGAATGAGGTACTATTTATTGGTACCTTAATTTTTTCACCTCTTTCTGACTCCAAAAGAAAATAATTTTCAGATATAATTCATAGAAGGTATCCTATCTGCACCAGTCATTGATAGTTAAGGGGCTACAGGTTGTCACTATAAGAAGACGTTTGCATTTTGGACTGAGATTTCCCAAGGACATATTAAAGACAAAAATCTGAAGCCACACACACTGAACAAGATTTTAAAATGCACTTATTCTTCATGGACTATACAGGGCAGTGAAAGATATTACTTTATTTTTACCCAGGTGTTTTTAATTCATTTCAGTGTATCACAGAGGATACATTTGACACTAGGAACCAGAGAAAGGATGCATAATCTGACAAAAACATAATCGAACTGTGCATTTTGTTTGTTTTCTTATTTCCAGGCTGTTTCGGTGTGCCTTCCGCTGAACCTTGACAAAAATTACGAACTACTTTACTTGGCAGAGCAGTTTGCAGGTGTGGTGTTATATCTAAAATTTCGCCTGCCAGACATCACCAGGTGAGGTGTCAATGTCAGTAATAATTTCTAGAAGAAGGAAGTGACTGAAAAGGTTTGAAATGTATGAAATTGCATTAGACATAAGATATTTTAGGTATATTATCAGTCAGATGACATTGGGAACCCTGTAGTGAGTTTGCCCCTTCACACGTGTAATGTTCATGTGAAAACTAATTTGGGTCATTCTAGGCTGAGCTTCTTCAATGATACAGTTTTACCTCATACCCGTATTCTTCCTTTCCTAGTGAATACATATTTATTAAGAAGCTGGGAAGGTAGATTTCATATATAGGTAAAGTTCTTCTTTATACATGCTTTAAAAATTAAGTAAAGAGGAAATACTCTAAGTCTTCTAAATATAGTTATATTCATAATTATTAAGGAAAATTTATAAGATTGCTCAAGTGTATTTAAAGAAATGTATCACATGATTTTAGTAGACTGAGTACATTATCTGCTATACCTATTGTTGGGTTGACTTCAGGGAGAGATGCACTGAGAACTGCAATGTCTGCAGCTGACATTGGTCAACAGAAAGGGCCCAATTCTTTTCCACAACAACACCTGACCACACCTAGGTTATGAAGTCTTTCCCATCTGCCATATTCACCTGACCTCTCGCCTACCAACTACCACTTCTTCAAGCATCTCAACAACTTTTTGCAGGAAAAACACTTCCACAGCCAACAAAATACAGAAAATGCTTTTCAAGAGTTTATTGAATCCCAAAGCACAGATTTTTACTCCACAGGGATACAGAAACTTATTTCTCATTGGCAAAAATGTATTGATTATAATGGCTTCTATTTTGATTAATAAAGATTTGTTTGAGCCTAGTTATAATGACTTAAAATTTATGTTCAAAACCTCATTACTTGTCTTGTTCTTTTTCCTGGCTACCTTGAGGATTCTTTCTTTGTCTTTTGACATCTTCAGTATAATGTGCCTTGGGGCAGGTCTGGTAGTCAGATAGTATGGGTGCTGTTTTCTCTGGACTTAAGGTTCAAGGTCTTTCCATATTTCTGGGAAGTTCTAATCTACTATTTGTTTGAACACATTCTCTGTGCCCATCCTGTTCTCTGCTCTCTCTGGAATACCTATTACCGTATTTTCCGGTGTATAAGACGACCAGGGGTATAAGACGACCCCCTAATTTTACAGTTAAAACATAGCTTTAGGCCTATATTCGCTGTGTAAGACTACAGCTTCAGAAGTGGGGGGTAGTCTTATACAGCGAATATAGGCCTAAACCTATGTTTTAACTGTAAAATTAGGGGGTCGTCTTATACGCTGGAAAATACGGTATTCTTATGCTACTCTTTCTAATGGAGTCAGATAGTTCTAGTAAAGAACTTTAATTTCTTTTAACTCTCAGGTCTCTCTCTTCTTCTTTCTGTGACATTTCCATATTTCTGTTTTTGATTTCATTAATTCTTTCCTCCATCTGATCAGCTCTGCATCCTGTGCTACCTATTAATATTTCATTTTTCATTTCTTTATTTTGCTGTTTATGTCCAGAATTTCTTTTTGATTCTTTTTTATAGTTTCACTTTCTTTGTTAAAGTATCCCTTTTGTTCACAGATTTCCTTTATGACAACATTTTAGCTGCTTTTCTGTGTTTAGTGATCTTTCTTTGATCTCTTTAGTGTTTTCAGTGATGCAGTCTTGAGTTCTGTGTCATTTAGTTCATATATTTCCATATCCTTAAGTTCCTTTTCTGGAGATTTTTTCATCTTTCTGAGCATCTTTGTTCCCCAGGATACTCATTACTGTTGGAGTGTTTCTCTTCTTGGGCATAAGGTCTTCTCCCCTGGTAGATGTGAAGAGGTCTTTCTTTCACTTCCCAGATGGTGACATTGCAACATCTTACAATATTTTCTCTTGGTTATTTAGTTTTTCACAGTGGGAAACTTTCTAGAAGGTGGGTTTCCTTTATTTGGCCCAGTTGCCTTGTCTCTATGCACCTCCTCTTTGGGAGGATACGGTGAGCAATGCCGCTGAGATACCACTGCAGGCAGAGGTGCCACACCTGTACTTCAGATTTCCGGGATCTGCTTGCCAGCATCAGTGGGAAGGGCGAGGGCCAGGTTTGTTGGAAAAAGCACAGGTTTGTTTGTGACACAGGGTAGTGGTGGTGGTTTCCTGGCTTCAGCTAACTGCGTGCAGGCATTTGGCAGAGCTGAGGAGCTCATTCCTTGGGAGAGAGCAAAGGGAAGCAGCCAGGTTCTATGTTCAAAGCTGCATGGCACCCTGGCTGGGCTCCACTTAATTCAGGGCCACACTGCGCTTTACCTGCCATTGTGCTCTGACCACCAGTGCTCTGGTCACCAGCACTGTGCTCCAATTCTCTCTCTAGCCACTGGCCCCATGCTTTAGCCACCCACCTTGTGCCCTGACAGCCACCCCTGTTCTCCGGTTGCCCTTGTTGCTCTCTGGCTGCTGCTGGTGACATGATGTGGCCACCTGCATAGGGCTTTAGCCATTCACAATGCTGTGGTCATTCTCCCCATGCTTTTACCAGTGGCGTCATACTATAGCCGCCCACTCCTGCTCCTGCCATGCCCCCATGTTCTGGCTGCCCATGCTTCCACTTTTGTTGATTCCTAGCCTCCAACCCCCACCAGAGTCATTCTGCACCTTGGCTGTGCTCCTAGGTTCCCACCTCAGTCTCTCCTCTGCTGGTCTCTGGGCTGGTCTCCTGGTTGTGCTCTGTGGCATGTCTCCACACTCCTCCCTTTCCTTCCCTCTCATTCACCTCCCTTCCTCTGGCCTTTAGGTATTTTCTTGTAATAAGTGGGTTTCTCAGCTGAAGTTGTGTGTTGTTTAGGGATTCTGTAGTTGGATTTTAGTTGTTCCATTTGTTCTTTCCTCTCAAGAGTTCTTTCCATGCTGCCATTTTGATGATGTCTTAAATTATCTTTATTTTAACTTAACTCAGATGACTCATAGCTGGACAACTACATTTCCTATTTCTTGTTTATCTTTTTTCAGTCATTTTGGTTTGTTGGTCCTTTGGAAACTTGAATGCTCATTATCATTAAAGGGTCCTAAAGGCATTGAATCAATACATGTTATTTTCAAATATAGCATCCCTAAGATTTTTCCTCCCTTGTAATAGCTATTTATATGCTTAGGATCTTAATAACCACGGGCACGGTCATAGCTCAGATACTCCCATACACATGGTTAGACTATATCTTTTTTTTTTTTAAGACAAAATTTGTATATAACATACAAGTTTCAGGTGGACACCACTGTAATTCAACATACTAATAAATATTCACTACAAAGTGACCACCAACAAAAGTCTAGTTATCATCCTTCACCATACAATTGACCCCCTTCATACCTTTCACCCAACCCCCCCCACTTCTTCTCTGGTAACACCCTCTTCTCTTTTATTGTGAGTTTGTTTTGTTTTTTGTGGCACATATAAGTGAAATCATGAAGTATTTGTCTTTCTCCATTTGAGTTATTTCACGTAGTATAATACCCTCAAGGTCCATACATGTTGTCATAAATGGAAAGATTTTATAATTTTTTATGGTTGCATAATATTCCATTGTATGTACACTTAGTTTCTTTTCAAATTAGTATTTTTGTATTCTTTGGATAAATACCCAGCAGTGAAATAGGTGGATCAGATGGTAGTTATTTTCTTAATTTTTTGAAAAATCACCATACCAGGGAAGCTGGGATGGCTCAGTGGGTTAAGCGCTCACTTTGCAGCGCTGGGGACCGAGGATCGAATCCTGGCCCCAGTCCGTGCGGAACCATATGCTGAACTGGGGCGTTCCCCCAGTTCAGTTCTCTCTCTGTCTCTGTCTCTGTGTATCTCTCTCTCTCTGTCAATAAATAAATAAATAAATAAATAAAACTTAAAAAAAAAAAATCACCATACCATCTTCCTCAGTGGTGCATCAATTTACATTCCTACCAAAAGTGTATGAAGTTTCTCTTTAATCCACATTCCTTCCACCATTTGTTGTGGCTTGTCTTTTAATAATATCAATCCTACTAGGTGTGAGTGATAATAGCTCATTATGGTTTTGATTTGCATTTTAATAATAATTAGTGAAGTTGCCCATTTGTACCTTTTTCCTTGAAAAAATGCCTATTCAGATCCTCTGCCCATTTTTTAAATTGGGATTGTTTTGTTGTTGTTGAGTTGTATGAGTTGTTTGTATATTTTAGATATTAATCCCTTGTCAGATTATGGTTTGCAGATATCATCTCCCATACAGTAGGTTGCCTTTTCATTTTGATTATGGCTTCTTTTGGTTTAGTTTGATGTAGTTCCTGTGTTTATTTTTGCTTTTATTTTCTTTGCCTTTGGAATAAGAGACACAAAGAACACTCTTAAGACCAATGTCAAGGAGTTTATCGCCTGTATTTTCTTATATATATTTTGTGGTTTTGGGTCTTACATTCAAGTCTTTAGTCCCCTTTGAATTAACTTTTGTGTATGGTGTGAGATTGTGCTCTAGTTTTATTTTTTTGCATGGAGCTGTTAACTTTTCCATATTGCCATTTATTTAAGAGACTGTCCTTTCTCCATTATATGCCCTTGACTTCTTTGTCATCAATTAGTTGTCCTTATGTGTGGGTTTATTTCTGAACTTTCAATCCTGTTCCATTGATCTGTGAGTCTCTTTTCTATGCTAACATACCATTTTGATTACAATAGTTCTGTAGTGTATTTTGAAACCATAGCATAATATGTCTAGCTTTTGTTCTTCTTTGTCAAGATTGCTTTGGTTGTTTGGGATTTTCTGTGGTTCCTTACGAATTAGAAATTATTTGTTCTAGATCTATGAGAGATGGAATTTTGATAGGGATTATGCTGAATCTATAGATTGCTTTGGGTATTTTGGACATTTAAACAGTGTTAATTTTTTTGATCCATGAGCACAAAATATTTTTTTATTTATTTGTATCCTCTTATATTTCTTTGTCACTGTCTTATAGTTTTCAGTGTATGGGCCTTTTCACCTCCTTGGTTAAATTTATTCCTAAATTCTTGATGCAATTGTAAATGAGATTGTTTCTTAATTTCTCTTTCTGATAGTTTGTTTTTAGTATATAGAAACAACACAGGTGTCTGTGTATTGGTTTTGTATCCTGCAACTTTAGTGAATTTATTTATTCTAACATTTTTTTTGGTAAAGTCTTTAGGTTTTTCTATATTTATTATCATGTTATCTGCAAATAGTGACAGTTTTACTTCTTTCTTTCTGATTTGGATGTCAAATTTATTTCTTTCTCTAGCCTACTTTCAGTGGCTAGAACTTCCAATACTTGTTGAATAAAAGGTGTGAGAGTGAATATCCTTGTCATGTTCTTTGATCTAGAGGTAAAGCTTTCACTTTTTCCCCATTGAGTATGATGTTAGCTATTGGTTTGTCATATATGGTCTTTATTATGTTCAAGAACATTCTCTCTATACCCACTTTTGTGAGAGTATTTATCATAAGTGGATGTTGAATTTTGTCAGATGTTTTTCTGCATTTACTGAGACGATCACCTAATTTTTATCTTTCACTTTGTTAATGTAATGTATCACACTGATTTGTGGGCATTGGACCATCCTTGAATTTCTAGAATAAATCCACTTGATTATGGGGTGTCATCCTTTCAATGTACTGTTGAATTTGGTTTGCTAATATCAGACTATATCTTTTAAGCTCTCCTTTCACATATTATAGTATAGTGACTTATGCAGTTAGGGATTTGGAGAGTTTTTGAAATCAAGCTCATGGAACACATTAAAAAATTTTGTACTTTACCTTCCTTGCCATACATGAAGGTTTAATTATGCTTGCAATTGTCCAGATTCTATCGTATATCTCTGTGAGTGATTCTTTCTTTACATATCTGAGATCATAGGGAAAATATGTTTTTTGATGGTTAACCCAATCATGAAATTGTAACATCTTTTACTAATCACTTACAATTACAGCAAGAAAACAAAAACCACATCTTAATGTCAGATTATGTAGTGCATAAAATGTTTCAGCAGAGATACAATATGCCTAATATTTGTACATGTGTATTAATTCCGACAATTGAAAGAGTGCCTTCAAGGCAAAGGCAAAGGCAAAGGCAAAGGCAAAAAAAAAAAAAAAAAAAAAATTGAAAAATTACCAAAGCATCTTCTCTGGGAAAAGACTTCAAGGATAAGGAAGAAGATATAATAACTTGATTTTATACACACATGGAGCCAGAGACAATACACACACAGTCTAACTCTATCCTTCTTTTTTGTTAGTTCCTGAGACAGAAATATAGTTGACTCTTCCAACATGTTGCTGTTTGCCAGTACAAACAAACAAACAAACAGAAAGGATAATACATTTAACCTTCTGTGTTTCTCACTATTGAGGCTCTCTCTTTGTACATTGTTCAGATTTTCAGCCCAGTTTGATTTCCGGACATATGACTCAGAAGGTGTTATCCTGTATGCAGAATCTCTTGACCACTCAGCTTGGTTCCTGATTGCACTTCGTGATGGAAAGATTGAAATTCAGTTTAAGAATGAATATACGACCCAAATCACAACTGGAGGCAAAGTTATTAATGATGGCTTGTGGAATATGGTACGTTGTGCAAATTTTATAAAGAGTCTTTCCACTTTGGTTCACTTTGTATACTATTATTAGTCATTTATCTTTATAGTGATACCAAATGAAAATGAGGGTTAACCTGATGTTAATGAAGTAATTTTATGTACTGTGATTCTGTGAAACATCCTGAGAAAACATAACCTCACTTAATATATTAATATATTTCTCCAAAGTTGTTTTCAGTTATCTGCCTGAACTATTCTGTCATTAACTTCTGCCCTTTTTAGTGGCTTTTGCTGGGTGAACAGTAGTTCTTCACTATATAGGTCAGGGATTATGAGCTGGTTTAACAGTTTATGTGAAAACACTACTGATCAAAGACAGCTGTACTGGATAGCCACCATTTTTAAAATGAAAGAAAAATACACATAGGATGGAATCAAAGTTAATTCAATTTAAAATGTTGACAGAGATAAGTTTATATAAAGATTATACATTTGCCAGTAGCAATCAGACTGCCTAGAAGCTAGCATTTTTAGATAATCTGTAAAAGTGAGCCTTCATTGTAATAATCAAGAACATTTTAATTAACTGGCTTAAAATGGAAGTTTTCGTGGAGAAGGGTTACTGCTAGTCTGCCGTTGGGAGAATTCTTTTCTGCAATAGAGTCATGGTTACTCTCAGCAGAGGATACCCGAGGGAAGACCAGCTTCACCTCAGAATGTACCCAAAAGAGAAACTATGGGAGCGGATGAGAAGTCCATGTGGAGAAGCTGTGTGAAGTCTTTCCGTTCCCACTCATGCATTCATATGTTCAATGAGGTTTTAGTGAGCACTTTTACAGTGCTGAGTTCTTGAGTTCAAGACAATAGAACTATGGAAAAGGTTTTTCTTACTCTTCAGCTCAGTACATCACAGTTTACTAGCTGATGCTGCCTCATGAACCAGCACACTGTAATCCAGAATGTGTTACCATAGAGGTATTAATAGTAATAAAGTACTACTGGGCACAGACATGGTTCACCCCAACGAAGGCTGTCTGTCCATCAGCAGCCATACATTTTGGGCTTCTGATTCTACAAGGATAGTGTCTATAAAGGATCACGTGCAACTGTCAGAGAAATAACTAAAATTCTCTGGCTTCATGAATTGCAGATTGTATCTTTTACAGATTTGTTTTATGAATGATACTGTTAAGGTAAGATTCTGGACTAGGTGGAAGGCAGCTATTCAGTTTCATACATTTTTTTTTCTTCTATGTTATCATCCTTGTTTTAAAAAAAGCTATTTTTTAATGATATATCCATGTTTTAACTAAACAATTTAATTAAAACCTTCCTTTATAAGTTGAATGCAATTTTACATAAAAAATAAAATTTAAGAGCAATAGAGAAGTCAGAGAAAAACCTTAAGCTAGTAATAGATTTGGTGCTGGTAGTTTTTGTTGGACTCTTAATTCAATACTCTAACAATCATGAATCTTTACCCCCTTCATCTTTTCCTCTCCATATTTTCTATTTTAAAAATACTACCACGTGATATTTTACCAGTTCATAATCTTGATGGTTTATTAATAAATTTTAGTACTTCAAACAGATTTGTGCAGCGCAGAAGTTATTTCAAGTTGGAAAATATTTTAAGCATTTTAATCAACAAAGTTATTAAATTAATCTATAAACTGGACTGTTTACTTGATAGCTATGGTTTCACTAATTTTAAATTATTTAAAAATTCCAGATTACATACCTTAGAAATAAAAAACTAAATGACAATGTATACCTTGTTTTGTAACACATAGATATGTCAAATAATGGTCAATGACAAGAGGCAAAAGAAAGGCCAGGCCAAGCAGTAGACTGAAGATGGTGAGTCTGCATATAGAATCAGGAAAGCCTCGCTGATGAACATCTGATTAGAGAGTTGAGGGTACAAGTCATGAGAAATATACGGGAGAAGATGGTTCTGTGCCGTGTGAACAGTGGTTACAGAGTGTTAGGCAAGAGAATGTGTTCGTTGTGTTTGAGGAACAAGACAAAGGTTAGTGTACAGGCAATGGAGTGAGAGAGGGAGAGAGGAGTAGGAAGAAATTCATCAATGTGATCTGGAATAACATAATGCAGGACCTTGAGGAACACAGTGAGGACATAGATTTTACACTAAGTGGAAAGAAAGATCTTGGATAATTTTGAGGTGTGACATGATCTAATTTGCATTTTAAAGACAATTCTGGTCAGGACCTCATGGCTGTGTGAAAACCAGATAGTAGAGAGTAAGGGAAGAATGGGATATGGGGGAGGAGACCATTGCAATAATCCAGTGAAGAGAAGATGCCAACTTAGGTTGGAGTGTTGATGCTGGGGAGGGAGTGGTGAGAAGTGGTCAGATTCTAGATATATTGTTCAGGTCAAGTTTTCAAAGTAGATACAAATTTTTCAATATTCAGCATAAAGAGAGATTTAAAGGCCATGAGATTGGGTATGTCAACCTGTGACTCTAAACTCTGTCTCATCCAGTACCCAAATATTCATGATGTTCCTTTACAGTCCTCTAATGAAATGCTGCAATAATGTAAGTGTCTTCCCATATTCCTAATAGAAAACAATAGAATGCTCCAATATTATATAAGTGAAGGTAATTTATAATATAATAAACATATATTTCAATATGCAAATATCCAAGTGCAAATATAATACTTGTCAAATATTTGTCCTATACATATAATAACATGAAAGCTACAGATGAAGAAATATGCTGGGTGTTGTATTGGTCATAATTCAAATACCATAAGTACATAAAGGATATTGCCATCAGTAATAGTAATTTTCCAAAATGGTGAGTAACTCTTGGTAAAGATTCAAATAAAACATTAATTCATTTTTGGGTTACAAGACTATGACATTCTTGAAAAATTCAGTAAATACTAAAATGGTACAACAAATATTTTGTGTTTATAAATAAACAAACTCAGATAATTATATGCATAAGCATGAGTCTACCCTACATGAATATCCAATAGGGATGTTCAGAAGGTTTGCAGGATATTAAATGTTTTAATATTTCGCATGACTATCCTGCACACTACAGGGTGTTTAACATCTTGCAGTGTCAGCCTACTTCTTGCTCCTTGTGACACCTAAGTGTCCTGCACCCCAAATTTTCCAAATGCCCTAGAGTGGAGCAATAGAATGCCCATTTAGAAATACTTCTATGGTCAGAGGAAAAAGGCCCCGAGGCTGAGCTCTGAAGCTTACTAGAGAGATTGAGACGTGAACGGCTCAGCAAGGAGCTTGATAAGGAACTTAAAGAATGTAGAAGGACCAAGCCAGATGGAGGTCCTGGAGGCTATTGGGAACATCTTTCAAGGAGGGATTCACCGTTAGGATAAAATGATGGGATTGGCTATATGAAGGACAGAGCGTACACTAAGTCTGTAAATGTTGGCCTTTATTTTACTTTAGAACAGTGATGTCCAATGTTTTGGCTTCCCTGGGCCACATTGGAAGAAGAATTGTCTTGGGCCACCCATAAAATACACTAACACTAACTGATGAGCTAGAAAAAAAAAGGGTGGGGGGGTGTCACAGAAAAAAATCTCATAAAGTTTAAAGAATTTATGTCAGGCCTCCTTCAAAGCCATCCTGGGCTGCAGGTTGGACACGCCTGCTTCAGGGCATAGCGTTTCTCTTTCTGCAGCGGTTCCGTAATGTGCCTACTGGTTGGCTTCCATTAGTGGTGAGTAAATGGAGAGTTTTTGCAACAGTGGTTCTTGGCATTGCCTGTATAGGATTTTTATTTATGTGTCCCTAATAGAAACTGTGACTATTAATCTTTTTTTAAAACCCAAATTACTTTCAAGATTGAAAAAAAAAAATTTAATTTCACAGATTGTACTTCCTTATAACCTCAAATACTTTTGAATTTTGAAATAAAATATAATTTGCATTTAATAAGCAGAATGGTGGTTTCTCTTACTTTATATTAAGAATTTATTTATATTATTGATTCTGTATGTGTACTATCAGACAACTGCCAAATAAGAACACTTAAAAGTTTTCTAAGATTTTTGTAGAGCGACTCACTACCTGATATATATTGAATTGGATGTCTCACTTTAATAGAATAACATTAATTACTCTAACTTTAAAATATGATCATTAATTTTCAATAAAGTATGATCTCTTTAAAACACATTTTTTATCACATTTATACTCATTTAGTATTTCAAATGAATTGGAACAATTAATAACTACATTAAAATGGTTACTTTGGAAAAATGTTCCCTGGAATACTAATAGGATTTTTCAATCTTAGTATTTTGAATGACATGCAATGATGTTTGGTTGTTTGATTATTTCTGTCTTTTTAAATTGTAGGTCTCTGTGGAAGAATTAGAACAGAGTATTAGTGTGAAAATAGCTAAAGAAGCAGTAATGAATATAAATAAACCAGAAAGCCTTTTTAAGCCTACAAATGGATTTCTAGAAACCAAAGTATACTTCGCAGGATTACCTCGGAAAGTGGAAAATGCACTCATTAGACTGGTAATGCTCCAAGCTAATATCATTCATCACGGATGAATTCTTTTTGTTTGTAATAGATCTAAAGATGTATTATTCTCTGAGAGTCAAAAGAAGTTATTTTATTAACTTCTGTGATATCCAGCTGTGACATGCGAACTGCTACAATTTGAGTTGAACATGAAAAAATAACATTAGTGATCCCTGAAACCATATTAAGGAAATAAGAAAATGACTGTAGTGGTTTTGAGCTCATTTAAATCCCCAGCATTACTCACAGAGAAGTGGCGTTTTAAAAATTCTCACACATCAGTTCAGTGTTAACATCATAATAGTCCGTACTTAGCCATTAAACATATAAATACATATATTTGAATAAAAAATACATTATTTTGTAGCAGTTCAGTCAAAGAACTTTCTTAGGTCTATTTTAGGACTTAAATTTAGGAGATAAGAAGAGTACATGGGTGGATTTTTTTTTTTTTTTTTTAAGAAATCTTCGCTGGGAATATGACTTTAGCCTGTCATAAATTGAAGGTAGATATAATAGATAATTTTCTAAATATGGTGTTTGTACAATAACTGGAACAGGTTTCATGAAGGACACTAATCATTGTCCTTGAAGAGTTTAAAAATCTCATCTGAAGTCTTGGACCTGCCAATTACACTTGCTGATTTAACTTAAATATTTACCACTTTATACCCATCTTTCACTCATGACAATTGAGTTGACTTAAATGATTTCTACAATATGATATAAACCCTGAGATAGTTAACCCATGTCAGAGTGAATATACCTTCCCTTTAAATTCAATGAAACAAGACATATTAATAGTAAAATAAGTTATTCAAAAAGAATCAGCTTTTGGGGAAGCCGGGATGACTCACCAGATTGAGGGGTCACATTGTAGCCCCAGGGTCTGAGGATCAAGTCCTGGTCCCGGCCCATATGCTGAACTGGGGTGTGTTTCCTACCCCAGTTTGGTTCCCGCTGGGGCGAGCTTCCCATGTGGGAGGCCCCTGGTTTGCTCCTGCCTGGGGCTTGCATCTCATGTGGTGGCCCCGCCTGCGCAACCCCGAGCCCGCCTGAGGAATGAAATGATGTCAAAAACTAATGACGTACAACTATGGAGGCTGCTCTGGGCCCTCCCCCTTCTCTCTGTCTATGTCAAAAACAGTAACAAATCTTTAAGAATCAGCTGTTTATGACATGAGTACTACATGTCTTCACTCTGGCTGGATGCTTCGGTGAGGCTAAAGAATGCAAGCATTTGAGTTCCTGGAGATTCAAGTCTGATGATAATACACACCTGTATGGTAAATGCAATTAAAGGAAAATAGAAAGCCATGTGGAGCCCAGGGCCACAGCCAGCATATATATGGAACTTGAGATCAGAAAAAGCTATCTCTGAATGACATTGAAAAGGCAGGTGGGGCTTGAGGTGTTAAAAATTATTAGGGCCCTCATGGAGGCCTGTGATGGCATAAACTCATTTTTACTGAAAAAGGCTGTCCATCTGAAGGAATTTGAAAAGAAAAATTTAAGCAAAATTCAAAATATTCTAAATACTTTAAAATATCACAGGAAAGTGGTTCCCTCTAAACCAAAATCTGTATCTACCAGGGGTGTTGAGAACATCTATACACATTTTAAGAGATGTTATCTATGTCTTACTTTTTGAAGTTGAATTGAATTACACTAGCAATGTGTAGTAAGATATTTGCTCAAAAGGTGACATTAATTAAATGCATTCTAAGGTCACCATGCAACAGGCAGTGCAAAGAAAATGGTGGCAACCTGTTCCCTCTGAGCAGTGCAAGGCCATTTGGAAGTAGTATTTGAAATTCAAGAATGTTGTGGAAGTACAAGGACAATGGAAGAGTTGAATGTGCAGCAGAACCTCCAACACACCTAACCATTGCACACATTTGTGATAAGTTTGAGACACAATGTAAATTGAAACATGCATAGCAATACAAGTGGACACTTTGGTCAATGTTGCTCAAGCAGTAGTTCGCCATCATCAGAAGTGTCTGGACGTTGATGGTCACCACTTTGAGCCCCTCTTGTCATGCAGAAGTCAAACGTGACTTGTATTCATCTTTTGTTATTGGTAGATATTGAGTATTGCAATTTTAATTCATTTTTTTTCCTTTTTTAAATTGTGTATGTATTGTTTGGCACCCTCGATGGAAACAATTAAGCCACTATCAGTCTGACTTTAGTTAAAAATGTACTCCATGACCTATATTTTATTTTATTAGATTAATCCTCGTCTAGATGGATGTATACGAGGCTGGAATTTGATGAATCAAGGAGCTTCAGGAGTAGAGGAAATTATTCAAGAAAAACAAAATAAGCATTGTTTTGTTACTGTGGAGAAGGGTTCCTACTATCCTGGTTCTGGAGTTGCTCAATTTCGCATAGATTACAGTAAGTAATTTCCCATTTTATTTCTCTCTTCTCATAAATGACTAAATTTATTTACTGACAATTCCTTTAGTAAACATTATGAGTATCTACTTTGTGCAATGCATAGTGTTAAGCTTATCCACACTGTTTTATGCTTTTTATAAAAATTTCCCTGTATATTGGGGAGAAAGTAGTTGAATATACTTAGTTTTTTTTAATGTCACATTTTATTTTATTTTATTTTTTTATTGTTTTTGACAGAGAGAGAGAGAGAGACAGACAGACAGAGACAGAGACAGAGACAGAACTGAACTGGGGGAACTCCCCAGTTCAGCATATGGGTCCACACGGGCCTGGGCCAGGGCCGGGACTCTGTCCTCGGTCCCTGGTGCTGCAAAGTGAGCGCTTAACCCACTGAGCCATCCCGGCTTCCCCATTATATACGGTACTTAGTTTTTATTTAAAGATTATTGGCACATATCCTGATTAATTTTGGGTAAAGTCTATTGATCTATTATAAGGTTCAACAAATTCTCATTTGCATTACGTTTACTGATTAATGCCTCAAAAGGATTCATCTTCATTTCTAGTGTTTGCATTCAATCCTTTCTTAAAATTTCCACGTCTCTAAATTTTTCGTCTGCTCACACATTTTGTGCACCTTTTTCACCTAAGCCTTCAACATATTACCTATAATTATTTTGTTTTAAAGTCCTTAATAATTTCAATATATGTCATATCTAAGCCTTGTTATGTTGATTGCTTTATCTCTTGATTATGTTTTGTTGGTTTTTTCCCTTTCTTTCTGCTGTATCATATATTTTTCTGTTCTTTCTGTTATATTATTATTATTTTTTAAAGATTTATTTTTATTGTTTTTGACAGAGAGAGAGATACAGAGACAGAGACAGAGAGAAGGGGGAGGTCCCAGAACAGTCTCCATAGTTGCACATTATTGGTTTTTCACATAGTTTCATGCCACAGGTGGGTGCGGGGCTGCACAGGGCAGGAACTGGGCTGGGGTCTCACCCCAGTGAGAACTGAACTGGGAGCACTCCCCAGTTCAGCATATGGGTTCGCAAGGGCCAAGGCCGTGATTCGATCCTTGGTCTCTGGGGCTAGAAAGTGAGTGCTTAACCTACTGAGCCATCCCTGCTTCCCCATTATTATTATTTTTTAAAGGTGGGAATCTTATGAAGAACAATACATTTTATGAGATAAACAATATTTAGATCTGGGAATGGGCTTACCTCCACTTTGGCAAAGCCCTTAATGAGGGTTATTGAGTCAATCTAGCCAAGAATTGAGTGGTGTAGGTTTTGTTGTTTCTATGACTACTCTTCAAATTGCCTTGTGCTTAGGGTAGTAGCTGGTTTGCCAGAGAGTTTTTTTAATAGCTGATCGATCCTCAGCTTCAGGTATTCCCTTTATGGTATGTCTCAAGAGTTTCTTTCCATGGTCTTGCCTCACCCAGTAGTGTTCTTACTTTTTCCTTGATAGTTGCTATTGTATTAGAGGGGTCTAGGGTTGGGGTAGCATTCTCTATTGTTCTTGTACAGATTAAGTCTTAGATGAGTGTTGTGTTCCTGGGTCTCAGGGTGTGAACTCTTCGTTGTCTCTCTCTCCCACCAGTAGGAATGATATCTGATGGTTAGGATTCATGGTGTTTTTCTGTTCCTTCTTCCTTCTATATTGTTTTTGCTGTTTATTTTATTTTGTTTTTTTGTTTTCTTTCCCTAATCTGTAAGTACAATGGGTTTTCACATGTGTCCTAATGGTGACAGGTTTGCTACATTTCCTCAATGTTTTCAGGCTTTTGTTGCATAGAGGAGACAGAGAAGGAGCTGAGTGGGACTTTGTCGCTTTCTTACAAATTGCTAATCCTCTCTCTCCGGCCTACAGTAGGAAAGAGGCTTCCTCTAATTTCATTCTCTGCCCCTAGTTTTTCTCTTGAGCACTCATGAAGTCTGTGAAGAAGAGCCTATGAATGGGTATGAATTTCTCTTGTGTCTGCAGTTTCCAGGATTGCTGTATTCTTACACCAGCTCCTAATAGGACATTATTAGCAAGTTGTTAAAATTTTTACCTAAACTCTTTTTTACCAAATTTTATAGTGTCTGGTATTCGCCTTGGGTAGGAGAGTATTCTTATCTTGTCTCTCCTTGGAAGCACCGTCTTTCTTTAGGTTTCTAGTTAGTTGCTCTGAAATCTCGGTTCTTTGACAGTCCAAGAAAAGTTGTGACTCTGTAGGTAATTGGGCTTTTGATGTTGTTGTAAGGGTTGGAGTAGTGCTATTTCTGGTTTTCTACAACCTAAGTGGATTTGCCAGACTGACCCCAGGTTTTTACCTTTACAAATACTATTTTCATGAATATCCTTGGACATACATCCTTGTACCTTTATGTAATTAATCCTGTAGGAGAGAATCTTAGATTATTGCTCTCAGAGGTCATTATGCAAGTATATATTTTTTTACTTTTTCATCAGACTCTCTTCCAAAGCTGTTTAATCAATTTATACTTCTACCAACAGAATAATTAAGTTTATTCTTGAGATTTGTTTCTAATCAGAGTTGAAAAATTAAATCTTATATACAGTTTTAAATATTATTATCCCAATTTCTACTGAAGTTGAATATATCTTCATATGGTCGATCTTAATTATTTTATTGCATTCTTTGTCTTTTTGTATTTTAGGGGCTTATCATTTGAGTTACTAAGATTTGCATTATAAATTTAATGTTAATCTGATATATTTTCTGTTTTTTAACATATATTAATATAATCTCTTTAACTTATCTTTGTTTTGTATATGAAGAATTTTTAAAATGTTTAAATTGGATTCGATGGCTGAATTTAGGAAAATAATTAGCCCATGATTTGTTGAAAGGAAAAAAATTTTAGAAAAAAATGAAAATAAGAGTTATATTGTTTGTGGGAAATTACATTCATAAGTACTTAGTTTTTCATGGATAATTTGAAAGTGATCTTTTAAATTTATATTTAATATTACACTATAATTTATGTTTATTTGCCTTTTCATTTTGTAAATATCTTGTAGTAAATTTAAATATTTCAAAATTATGTATGATATATACATATTTTTCTCTTGGGTGGGAGTTAGAGGATTTTAATGGAAAGTGTTATAATATTAGATATGGCTAAATGGAAAAACATCTTTTTGAAGTAAAATTTTTTTCTCTATTCACAGTTACCCTTGCAAGGTCTTGAAGTGGTATTTGGGCTACTGCTATATTTTACTTCAAATTAGGAAAGTTTCACTCAGATTGTGGACTAGTATTTTAAGAAAGCAAACTATTTGAGAAACATATTAATTCAACAAATATTTGTTGAATGACTACTGTGGAAAACAAAGTGATGGTAGAGACTATAGCTTGTACTCTAGCAGGAAAGACAATTAACCTAGTAATTAAGAAAAAGGATGTTAGATATTATGACAAGAAAATCATGAAAAAGAGTTTCTATTCTAATGTCAGAGTTAACTGTTGACTTCAGGGTATTTCTCTGTGGTCAAATTACCCAACTCTATTATATAAATAATATATTTTTCCTTCACACTACTCCAACTTGACCCCTTTTTGGATGAGGAGTAGTGGAGTGATGGTAGCAGCTTTACTTAATTTTTCCCTCCGAAATATTACAGTAAATTTGTTGACCTTCCTTCTAAATGTGTACTATAAAATATGACCACTCTGAGATTTGAGCATTAGTAAATATGCAGGGAAGAAAAGAGCAAACATGGAAAATTCATAATGATCCTAAACACCACAATCCAGAATTCTATTCAAGGAAGAAAGAAGGATGAGGCTCTATTTATGTGTTTCTTGCCTGTATTAAAATTGTTTTCTTTTGTTTTTGTTTTGCCTTGGGGATATAGATCATTGAGAAAAGAGAACTAATAAGTCTAGAACCACATATAACTGGCTTTGAGTATCGATAAGATTGTAATGTTTTTTTTCAAGTACATTGATCATGCTTCTGTTTCATTGCTTAAATAGATAATATATCCAGTCCTGAGGCTTGGCAAGTAAATGTGTCCTTGAATATTCGCCCATCTGTGGGTACTGCTGTAATATTTGCCTTGGTTTCTGGTAACATGGTGCCCTTTGCCTTGTCCTTGGTGGACTCCAGCTCCAAAAAGCTTCAGGTACTTTATTCTAAACCTTTATGATCCTTGTGTTGTGGTTGTTGTATCTGTAAAATGGATATAATGGCAGTATTTATCTCAAAGTGCTGTTTTGAAGATTAAATGAGATAACCGATGTAAAGTATTTGACATAATCCCTAGCACATCATTAATTAAAGACTTGGTAAATGTCCATTATTATTACATTATTGTTGGCTTATTTCCAAGGTCTGGACCAGGAAGTAAGTGGGAGAAATTGAAAAACCCATTGTGTCTACAGCTAAGACGAAGCAAACTCACCGACAGGCTGCTTGGAGCCTTTTCAAAGTACAGAGAGATCTACTCTTGTTCATAATCCTTAAAGTATCCTGGGGATTAGTCTGCATTAACACACTAGTAGGAAGTCTGACTACAATCCATTCTCAGGTATTTAGTGCCAAATTGTAATGTTTTGTGCTTTCTGGCACATTCGATCTTTTCTTCCATGAGTACATTAGGAAACACTAGAGAAAATTAAAACTAGTCCACTTGGCTTCTTGCTGGAAACTGATGTAAAACTAGGAGGAAGAACAGGGGAAAAAACCCCAAAAAACCTCTCAGATAAAAGGAAACATGAGAGTTATCATAGTATCTGCATTATTCAGCCTTCTCTTAAAGGATTCCAAGTTATAGCAAGAAGCTTGCATGTATGCCTAGGTTGGCTTGGACACTGTCTGTAGCTTTTGGAAAGAGGCATATAATTGAAGAACGCCTGCAGTCATAAAAAGGGTGCTGTTTGCAACTTAAAGGGTGATTTGGGGGAGTTTTTGGTGGTAAACCATAAGCAACCTCAAAAGATCCTGCTGAGTTTTGATCTCCAATCTACCACAGGAGCTTACTACATTTGGCTTTTAGCTCTGTTCCTGTCTTTAATACTGTATTCATGTAGTAGAGGTTAATACAATCCATGTCTTGGATATTTATTTTATCTTTTTGTGGTTTCTTTTTTTTTTCTTTTTTGCATGTCAGACTGTTTTCTTAAGATCTCTGTATGAGGGTGACCCCCCAAAAAACCCAGAAAAACCTTTGGAGAGTGAGCCCCTTATGTGGTACAGGCTTCCCCTGCTAGGTGAATGTTCTAGGAACCCATCTGCATCTGTGCATCAGCGGGTGTTGCTGTGAGAGGCTGCATTTGGATTCACGTTTGCCCATTTCTCGGTGGGTGACTTATGTGAACAACATGTGGCATGACGGTACATCTGCCCGCACTGTGCTGAGTGTTGAGTAGTTTTTGACCAAAATGGCATGAACCCCACCCGCCTTGCTGCACCCTCCCTATTCACCCTATCTCGCTGTGAGCGACTTGTTTTTATTTCTCCAGATGAAAAAAGTCCTCAAAGGGAAACATTTTGCTAATGTGGAAAGAGGTGAAACAAAAAATAGCAGCAGCACAAAAAAGCGTCAAATTTGACAAGGTCCAAAACTGTTTTAAGCAGTAAAAAAAGCTTGTCAATAGGGGTGTTGCATCAGACAGAGAGTACTTTGAAGGTGACTGAAGTTTAAACATGTGAGAATCAATGCACAACTTTCAATAAATTCTGGGTGTTTTTTGGCCCCCCTTGTACATTGTTTTGTAAAATTATTCCACAACTACTCATCATTCTGGAACATTTCCTCATCTGACCATCTGTAAGTCTTAATGAGTTCAAGGATATAGAATGCGTAACACGGCAACACATGTCCTCAAATTACCTGTACTTGCGAAGTGTAAACTTCACTGAATATAGATATAATAGTTTTGATTTTATTTTTTCTCTTATGTTTAACTCTTTCTCTACACACATACTTGTACCAGCTGGATACATAGATCATGCTCAACAAATTAAGTGCTTTTACGTATCAGCAGTTTGTGAAGTTCAGCAAAATGAATGTACAGCGATCCCTCGTTTTTCGCGGTTAATGGGGACCAGAACCTTCCGCAAAAGCTGAAAAACTGCGAAGTAGGATTTGCCCCTAGGAATTTTCGTGTATGCGGGTACAAGAATGTTTTAAATATGTAAACAGTATTCATACTTTACTCAT